>PVKH010014185.1:0-16689 GCA_004027955.1 Chaetophractus vellerosus
CATAGGAGGAAAGCAAAATTTTAAAAATAAATAAATAAATAAATAAAAGATCATAAAGCTAGAAATTTTACTATCAGAGATTACTAGTTCATTTTCCTTTTTTAAGGCAAAAAAACTAGAAGCAGAAGAAATTACTAATATGCCAAACTTAAACCTGTTATCCTATAGTTTAGGAAGCATATGTCAATAAATGAAGAGATCACAGTCAGTTTCCAAAACATCAATTATAACAGCGAAGAGACTAAAACCTCTTTACCACAAATAAAAATCTACTGGAAGAAACTATGAGGGGCACTTTCTGCTAATACCTCAAAAGAAAAACCATAAAATAATTCAAAAGCAAGGGAAAAGTCTGTATTTTCCATTTCTTTGCCTCACATATTTGTTTTACTATTAGAAGTCTTTTTGTTTTCTTTGTCATGCCTTATGTTTATCTTATAAATTTCCATTAAATGTGTTACAAAAGGTTCCTATGGGGAATGATTACTATATTTCAAGTACACGTTTATAAACAACAAAAAAGAAAACTGTCATTAATAATTTTAATATGGAATTAAATTACTGGAATAAATATTTAAATATTATATGTTGACAGCACGCAAAGAATCAGAGCATGGCACATGTAACCTTTACTGGTTCAAAGGCATAGAGTTTAGGTCAAACATTTAAAACAGGCAAATGTTTAACAATTAAAGAAAAATACACAAAATGCTTTATGAATAAAAATAGTTCAAATGAACATGGTTTGTGGAAAATAATGCATTCCACAGATTCTACATCACAGACCAAGATTGTTCATAGATTTACACTGTATATGCTATGATGACAAACTTTACAACTATAAGGGTTATTATCCCCACCTCCCCTAAAAAAATTATCCTTTTCTCTGAAAATCATTAAGAAAGTAAGTCCCCTAGATTCCTGGAATTATTTAAGTATCATTCAGCCTAAACATAGATATATGATTTTCTTGCATCTCATGAGTTTCACAAATCTATGAATAAAAATACTATGCATTCTATATGCCTTCTAATCTGTATGTCTAATATCAAAAGGGTTGGGTGAAGTATTTCAGTAATTAATTTCACTCTCATTTAGTTATTTTTAGAGCAAGTCAGAATACGGTTGTTTAGGAGGTTTCTGAATATTCTGTAAGTAAATGAACAAACCACTATAGCTAACCAGCATTCCTATATCAAGTACAGCCCCTTAACCCACACTGGCTCTGCTCTGCCCAAGTCTGGCAACCACATAAAATCCTTTGTACTGCTTCTGCAACATTAAGTGATCAGCTCTTAAATACAACACTTGATGTTCAGGGCATGAACATGTTATAAACAGAATATACTTTAAATCCATTTTCCCCCATGGCTAATGACTGCCTTCACATTCTCATTTCTTTCTACCTTGACTGGGCCCAGTTTCACTACATATTACCAGTGGCTCCATTCCTTTACATCTTTAATCTTCTTCTCTGAGTCCTTCATCTCATTCTAAAATCAGACTAAGTCCCTCATTCTATTAAAACTTTCTCTCAATCCTGATCTCCTCAAATTTTTCCTGCAACTTCTCTCCTCCCCTTGACTTCCAAATACCTCAAGTAGTGTCTACTCATGCTGATTCCACATCCCTACCTCCCATTCATTCTCTAATCCCTCAGAAATTGGCTCTGACTCACCACTCAATGAACCAAACTCCTAAAAATTAGCCATGACCTCCCAATCTGATAACCTCTTCATACTACTCAAACAAACAAACAAACAAAAAAGACAAGCATTTGTAAAAGGTCATCAATCACCTCCTTCTTAAAACTCTTTTCTCCCTTGGCTAAACAACATATTCTCCTAATTCTTCTATTACTCTCTCACAACTCTTTTATCCCTTTTCTCCAAATCCCTAAATACTAGTATTTGTTGTTGTTCTGTCCATCTTTTCCCCATTTCTGCTAGGAACTTTTCAGAAATTTTCTTCTTGAAACTTGACAAAACGTTTATAAATGGACAATGCCATCAGCACAAGAAGCACTAGGAGGAGTCATGTAGTTGGAGAACAATTCCACTTAGCCCAACAACTAAGTACCCGGCAATAGAATGCTTCTCTACTGCACATGCATAGAGCAGCGATCAAGGTTAAGAAAACGACATTTGTATTTTTTGGCAGGTGAAATACATTTTAAATGAAAAAAACATTTAGAATGTTTTCTTTTTAGAATGATTGTGCTGCTAGAAGGAAGTATCTAACAATCTGTTCATTATTAATTGCATGTTTTCTGATATGGTTAATTAGGCTTGATGCAATCATTCAGCTGGTTACGACCACTTACTGATACAAAGTTACAGATAGGATGTATAAATTGCAATATAAATATCAGTTTCTAAAGGCTCAAAACTGATTTCCTCTAATAGAGAGTTTTAAAAATTCTAGATAGAAATAATAATTGAAGGAGAGGGGAAAAAAAGAAACCCATAAAGAATTAAATTATACATCTATAATTTAAGTTTTCATCAGAATATTTATGTTTTTAAAAGTATAATTTATGGTGATTAACAGATAAATTATGAAAAATTAAAACCAAGGACATTTTTACACACTTTAGGATTAATGACTAGTAACAGCTGCATTACCTAAATGGTTCTCCTTAATTTTAAAGAAACTGTATCAAGTCTAAAACGTTATAAAAGCAAAATATACAGGAAATTTTTCATATAAGCAATTCTTATAATATTTTAAGGCCCAAAAAACTTAACAGTATGGGGAGGTGATCCAGATATAGTACTAAATAAGAGAATTACAAAACAATATAATCTCATGATTCTAATTTCGATTAATAAACAGTAAGTTCTCATTGGTATGGTGGGTATGCAAAGCAAACAGAAAATCCAGATACCAAAATGTTAACTGTAAATGTCAAGGTAGTACAATTACAAGTGACTTTTACTTTCTTTATGCAAGAAGTAGCTTTCATGCATCACCAGTGTTCTCACATGCCTGATCCATCAACAAATCCTGTCAATTCTACTTTCAGAACATACCAGAATTGGGAGCAGATGTAGCTCAAGTGGTTGAGCACCTGCTTCCCATTTATAAGGTCCTGGGTTCAATCCCCAGTACCTCCTTAAAAAAAAAAAAAGAAATACCAGAATCCTCATTATCTTCACTGCTACTACCATCCTTAACCCAGGTCACCATCATCTCTTGCCTGGATTACTGCAAAAGTCTCCTAACTATTCCATGTGATTCCACCCTTACTATTTTTATATCATGCCTCTACTCAGAAGTCCTCATTTAAAATAAGTCTTTATTGTGACCTTCAAGTTTCTACAATCTGGATCAGAAGTTGCCAAGCACACTCCTACTTCACGGCTTCTGAACATGCAGTTGCCTCTACCTGCTATATTCTTCACTGCAATATCCTCACTTCCTTCAAGTTTTTATTTGAGGGTCACCTTCTTAGTGAGGCCTTTGCTGGCAATGCAACACAAATCATCAACCACCCCACTCCACCCTTGAGATTTCCTATCATTTCCTTGCTTTATTTTTTCCTACTATAGTTCTTATTTCTATCTATCATACTAGATGTTGTATTTATTTTTATTCTTAATTATCTCTCTCCCTCAGATTATATGCTCAGTAAAGAAGAATATTTATCTGGTTTTTTTTTACTGCGACATCCCCAGCACCTAAAACGTTCCTTTCACATACTAGGTGCTCAGTAAATATCTGCTAAATGAACAAAGAAATGCATTCCTATGAGTCAATAAGCTTAAAGCTACACTACAGCTTTCCAGACACATTAATAGTTTAGCTTACCTAATGTCACAAAATAAAAGCAACTCATTTATTCATATTCTGAAAATAGGTACCTACAAATAACTTTACAGAGGCTAGACAGATAGAGAACAGATATGATAAACATTAGTTTAGTCTATATTTTCTCAAGCCTAAAAGGGAGTTTCTAGAATTTTATCTTCAAAATTTAGGAATAAAATTATGATTTGATCTACCAAAGAGATTCTTTAAGATCACACTGCTGTTAATGTTGCTACTAAAAAGTAAGCAATACTACCCAAAATCATGGTTACTTTTCTAACTTTTCCACTAGAATATTCAATTCCAGTTTATGAAACTGGATACAAAACCTTTCTTATGTATAAACAAAAATCCAAACTGAATATTGTACTACTATACACCTGAGTATCTGTTATCTAAAAGGTCTTAGGATATTTTATAAACATCAATCAGTGCTGTGCAAAGAAAGCTAAAGGAGAAAAGGCAATTAGATACTGTGAAAAAATGGGGGCAATCAGAAAAAACACAGTCCATGGTGGTAGTGACACAAGCTAAGCAGGAGGTATGGATAATCTGGGTAAGTGCCATGGAAAAATAAATATCATGATTGGACTTCAGGCAAATGGAAACAGTTCAAATTGGCTTCGTACAATACTTTGTGGAACATATGATGTCCATATGTCCATTACTAACAAACTGAAACATGGTAAATAACAAAAGCCAATGTTGTGATGGCTATAAGAACACACCCAATGCCAGTTTCCACCACACCACAGCAGCATAACTTACTACAGCTGCCAGGTAAGTTCGCTAAGAAGTCAGAAGCAATAAGAAAAGAAGAGGGGAAAGACTTAACTAAAGTGTTCCCCTACCCTACAGAAGAAACAGTTGGGATCTACACTAGAAAGTATATTGTGGCCACAATAAAGGGTGAAAAGTAAGGCACAACTTTTTCCCTGTAGGCAGTTTCCAAAAGTGTATAATACTTTAGAATTAAAGAGGACAGTATGTTATGCAAAACTACAAATGATTAAGATCCAGAGAACTAAATAAAATAAGAGTGGATAGGCTGGAGTAACATCCCACCCACCCCACTACCAAGTACATTTTTAAAAAATGCAAATGTGACCTTTCAAGTTTGAAATACATGATAAAGAACAAAAACAGACTAACCGAAAGATGTGATGGGAACCCGCTACGTTTTCTGTTAAAGCCAACAAGTCTACCAAATTTTCCTTCTGTACTCTCTAACCCCTAAAGTGATTCATTTTGTAGATACAATCATAGCTGAGATTAAAAAAAAAAAAAAGTGCTTCAGAAAATGCCATGAAGGACTAATTTACACAGCAAATCCAAAACTACAATAAACCTATAAAAAAGCCATACTACCATCCTAGAGCCTATCTGGTGGTCCTGACCTTTTTTCAATCTATCAAAACCATGTCTCCCCAGCCAGGTGAACTGTACAAATATAACCTCAGCTCTAAATCGGAAATATATTGGCTGTCACTCACTTAAAAGCTCTATAGTAATAAAATCCAGCAGTTTTTAAATGTATAACTATTTCATAGTAAATATCAACCTGACTTTCCCATTCAACCCCATAACCCCCAAACTTGAAACTAAGTACAATTTCTTGAGTAGCTAAAGTGTGGTTAAGGAAAGGAAGCTATGCTTGTTTGTATGGAATCTGCCATTTCCTCCCTGCCAAAACACTTGTTTAAAAAGTCATGTAATATTTCTATTAAATTGTAAATGCAGCCGACAAGGAAATGGCCTACTGGCAGTGTATTACCTTTGTGGCAGTGCCAAGGGGCCTACAGCAATATAGTGCACATGATAATTTCAACATGCATTCCCAAGTAACAAAATTGTGCTTTACATAAATACCACAGAACTGGAGTAAGCTCCAGAAAAAGCAATGAAAATTTGCCCAAGCTTTCATGCTTGCCTATATCAATTGTATGTCATAACTAAAGCAAAATAGAAAAGCATCTACATATGTCCAAGAAGCTTGTGAAGTTAGATCATATAACTCTGGGAAAACTATTGCAACTTAAATCTGTGTATTTCTTGTTAACCACTGTAACAACTCACTAATAAAAATTAAGAAAAACTGTGGGTATCAAATGAACCAAAATGTACTAACTATATAAAAGTCCTTAAAGACTATAATACAACTTATTAATAGGAACATATGTTCAGTGTAAGCCACAATTGTTATGTTAAATTACTTCTTCCTTTGATGTCATTCATTTGATTATAGAATTTAAGAGATTCACAAGTCTTCCCATTAAAATGGTGACCTTCAGTTTATAAGGCCCTTACTGCAAAGCTTATAAAGTCACCTCTGATCACTTATCCCTTACTTTTCATTACTTAGTACAGCTACATGTAATTATGCTATTTAAATGATTCCAAATAAAATGAAGATGATTCTATTCATGTAAGTTATACTGAAAATTAAGTTAACATACTTAGGAGTAATTAATGTGCAACTAATGTAGAATATTATTCTACAGAAATTTAACTAAAATACAAAGTTTTTTTTAGGTTGGCTATGTCATTTAACTTCATTCTTTAAAATGCCTGTCCAGGACTAATTTCAAAACCCAAAGTTGCTAGACATAACATTTCCTCCAAAAATATGAAATTTTCAGTCCTATATACACTTGGAAATGTAGTCAGCACTTGCCTTCAGCATACCCCCCAATCTTTCAATTCCCAAACACCTACCTATTTATGAGTTCTAAAATAAATGCTAGCTTGGGTCTCTAGCCTAAACGGTTACTAACACATGTTAAAAAAAATTTTTTTTTAAACAATATGATCAATATAGTAAATCTACACAATTGTTTTCAAGACATAAATCTTCAAGAAGGCTTAACAATTATATCCCCATTAGCAAACCAAAGCTGCTGTCCAGAGGGCAACACTAAGGATGCTCACTAGTCCTCTTTCTGATCTCCTTCAGTAAGGGAAAAGGACCTAAAGGATGGAGATTCATATATATATATATATATATATATATATATATATATATATATATATGAATCACATTAATTTAAAATTTAAATTTTAAGTAAATAAACTGTGTTAACTAAAAGTCTGAAAGGTAGCTTATAAGCAGTGATAGCCCTTAAGTTGTATTTGATTAGCATTTAACTACTTTCATTTTTAGTTTCACTGAATCTTGCTTTAACTAATAAGTACAACATTTATTATTGTTAGAAAGAAGAATCTGAGCTTGCCAGACGTCAACACTAACACCACAGAAGTATCTTTGAGGTAGGAAAGGAAATCGAGCATGTATTCAACAAAAACATATCTTGGATGCTTTAATGTGTAAGTCACTCTGTTGGCTCAATTAGACACACAAAGACTAAACACACTTGAATTTAAAACTTAGAATGAGCAGAGGAAATAATACAACTACTTAACTATGATAATAGTAATCTTTAAAGTGCCATGAGAAACTCATAGATAAAGTGATATGAGAATTCAGACAAAAAAGAGGTATTTCTAATTAGTAGAATGAGGAACTTCTGAGAGCAACTATACTTACCTAAAACTAACCTTGCCAGAAGGAAAAAGAGTATAAGGATTGGGAGGAGATCATAGATGTCATAAACACATATATTTACTGTTTCCATTTTAAAACACAGACGAGGGGTATGCTATGATAAAGTAAACCGTAAAAGCACTATTCTAAATATAGACCATATATTAAGAAACCCTCACACCATGGTTCACAATCTTTTGGGTCAAGGCACCCTTGTTTTAAAGAACCTATTTCATTTTTTGAAAAATACATTCTGTACAAACACCCAATATTTAAGTACAATTTCAGAGGGTCCACTAACTCCCTGAATTTTTTGTCCCCCCAAAAAGCTCAGTCTACCCTCCTGTGAATCATAGTGTCCATCACTGGGCTGGTATATAAGTGAATATTTTAAAAGAAGAAGTGAAAAATAACTGCTTATTACAGTCTGACCCGAGGTTAGAAAAGGAATCCACGTGTATTTCTATACTCATGGCCTCAAGCTTTTCCCTAATCCTCTATTCTTTTTCTTTCTATATTGTTTCCAGTAGAGACTACAGAAGTCATCTCAACAGCCATAAGCAATGACTTAAAGCTTTCAGCAATCTCCTCTGGCTAGCAATAAACTAGCAGGTTTTAAATGGCACAGAAATGTTGACTCCTTTGGGTGATGTCTTTGAGCATATAAGATTCCAGTACGTCCAATCTTACTGGATACTCTAAAACAATGTGAGTGATAATAAAGCCTGGTCCTTCCCATAGCCAGAAGTTCCTCAAGTAACAATGGTAAGTATTATCAAATAGAAACCTTCTGTAAGAACTTGAACGAATTTATCGTCTCAGTGCGAGATCTGAAAAGTAACTTAATAATGCCACCTAAGACAATCCTTCAAGTTCTTTCTTTCCAACCTGGTCCCAGCAGAATGATTTCCACAAAGAAGGGTGGTAAGAAATAGAATAGCCATTCTGCCATCAATGAGGTGGTGACCAGGGAGTATACTATCAAAATCCATAAGCGCATCTATGGAGTGGGCATACAAAGAGATCTGGCAATTTGCCATGAAGGTGACGGGAACACCAAATGTATGCATTGACACCAGGCTTAATCAAAGCTGTCTGGGCCAAAGGAGTAAGGAACACCCTATAGCATATTCATGTGAGGTTGTCCAGAAAATTTAATGAGGATGAAGATTCACCAGACAAGCTCTATATATTTTTGGTTATCTATATATCTTTAGCCATTTTCAAAAACCTATCGACAGTCAATGTGGATAAAAATAACAGCTCATTATCAAATAAAAGTATAAAATAACTGCTATAAAATAATAATGCCACCTAATATTTCCACAATGTTTAATATTTCACAAGTACTGTTCATATACATTATCTTATTTGATCTTTACAACAACTCTGTATAGTGGAGAGAGAGGAGACCATTACAACTAATTCACAGATAACAAAACTGATTCAGAGGTCCTAACTCTCAGACAACGAGTCACACCACTACTATGTAGCAGCAATGGAAGCATTCCAATATTCAGTCTTCCAACGCCTGATTCAGTGATTTTTGCTCTATAAGCTGCAAGTTACAAACCATTACTGGGTCATGAAATCAATTTAATGGATTTGGACATCTGTTTTTTAACTAAGGAAGAGGAAGAGAATAGCTGTGATAGAACAGAAATTAGAGTGGGTCACAAACAGTAAGGATAAATACTCGTTTTACTTATATTTTGTTTCAGTTCAGATGTGGTGGTTGGTATAATAGGTCACAGTGAGATATATACTTCATACATGGATCATAGTCAAAAAAGTCTGAAAAATACTTTGACTCAATGTAAATGCCATCTTTCAATCATCAATAAATCATTTTAAACTGTCTTTAAATTCTCCAACAAAAACAGAGAAATATTACATTTGTCAATAACCCACATTAAAATCTTAAAAAGATGAATTCTAATGTAATTCTTTCTCAATAATTCTTACTCTAAACAAGACTTAACAGAAACATGCCTCAAAAACTAATTTGTACATCAGTAGGAAAATAATAATTGCTTCCTCAGTAGTTACCAAACTAATCATCTCTATAAAGCACTTGATAATAAGAACAGCAAGGCCTGAATATAAATTAAGTATAGGAATTCACCTTTCCCATGTAAGCTTAAGGGGCTCAACCAAGAAAAGTTGACATATGCTTATTCTGTTGTCCTTACTTCTTCCTCTCTTCAGGAATAATAATTCTGACTGGATAGGAATATATAGAAACTGTCATTGTAATAAAACTTAATCCCCAATAAAGGGCTGGAATGCCCTCTACCTTAATGTGTATTAGGACCACACAGCAGAAGAACTCTAATTTTCAAATGCAGTGAAAAAATCCTATGCCCTGGAAGAAATACTGAAATTCTCCAATGATCCAATCTGCCCCACTCCTGTGCATCCATGTCTATCTCTGATCTGAAAGTCTGATTAACAGATTCAAGGTATTACCTAAAACCAACAGCAGAAAAATGTAGGGAACAGAGAGGAAATAAGAAATAAAGGTAATATGAAAAGAAAGAAAAGAACATAGAAAGAAAGCCAAAGGTAGGCGGTTGTGGGTATGGGTGTGTGTGGTATGCATGCATACACATGACACAAGCTGTTAGAAGTAAAGGCAATAGTAGGAAATGAGAAAAAGAGGAAGATGAGGATAAGTTCAAAGCAAGTGATGTATGTAGTGACAAAATTCTTATCTATAACCATATGCTGCTGCTACATAATTTGTAATATATAGACACGCACACAGTCTTATATAGTATAGCCTTATACACCAACCAGCTGAACATATATGCACTCTCCAAAAAAATAAAAAAGGAGAGCAAAATAATTCCAACATTAGAACTTGGCAGCAAGCTGTTTCATTGGGATAGAAAAAAAACAGTCAACAAGATAAACAACACTAGTTATCACTGGAGTGGAAGTTCCAGGAGAATGGAGGATGCCTCAGTTCTGCTTACCATGATGTCCTCAAAGACCAATTCGTACATGGTAAATGTGCACTAAATATTATAAAAGAAAACAAAGGAAAGAGAAAAGGAGAAGTCAATAAAAATGAGAAATGAAAAGGAGATAGTTCTGAAATTACTATCAATCTTAAATAATATATTATTTGAGAGAAGAGAACAGATTACAGGGGGTTTGGTGGATTAAATGGTGGCCCCAAAAAAGGTATATTCATGCCCTAATCCCCAGAACTGTGATCATGACATGGTGTCACTTGCATGCTCCTGGCCCAGTGCCTTGGGAATCTGTGCAGCATCCCCATAGGTGCATCACAATGTCTGACCCCAGAGAGAAGCTACACTCTGCTATCTCAGGCTCTAGAGGAGAGGTCTTCACCAAGGACTTACCGGTAAGGAATTTCAATTCTGTAAACTGACACCATAACCCTTTCTCCATCACACCACACAACTACTTGTTCTCTACCCCCTTTGATAAGCGTTTGAGAGGAACCGTCCAAGAGGCAATGTCATGCACACACACTTGCACACACACACTAAGAGGACCCAGGTGTCCACCAAGCCATATACAAGCAGGGACTGGGAGATGGAAGATGCAACAGTATTATTCAATTGTACCTCAACCCTGGCCCAGTCTTCCAGAATTTCTCAACCAAAATTTATTATTTTACTATTAATTGGGAAGGAAAGAGGATTCATTTCTTTTCTTTTTTTTTTTTTTTGGTGGCTTTTTACTATTACTAAAAAATAGTGCCTCAGTTTTCACTTCTTAGGCATGAATATAACTGCCTTTATTGTACATCTTTTTTTTTTTTAAGAAATCATATTGGATTAGGAATATACTTGCTTGTGAAGAGAGTTGTGCCGTATAATTTGCAATGGAAGGAAAATCTACTCTGTGTTTTATTTTTTAATTTACACTCTCAAGAGTGATTTTCCTCTGAAGGTCTGTTTTACCGTGCATGTGCTAGAGTATTTATTTCACCTATGAAAATGTTATTTTTCTCAAATTTAAAAATAAAAGAAAAAAGAAAGTTGAAGGAGCCCTGCTAGGAAAAAAATAGTAAGATTAAAGAAGAGATTCTTCAGGAAACAAAGATGACATAATTTTTTAAAACAGCATTTTCCATGTTTGGGAATATCTACAAGAGTTCCTTTCTTCATAAGTAGGTGGTATGACAGCAAATAATACGTATAAAGAGAACTTCCTAGAATCTAAAATAGTTCCTAATTTATTCTTTTTTTTTTTTTTAAAGATTTATTTTTAAATTTTATTACATATCTCCCCTCCCCCCCATTGCGGCGACGCGCCGAGGTCGGTCACTGCGCAGGCGCGGCTTTCCCCACTTGTAGGCAGCTTCTGCTTCTATTCACGGCCAGGCTCTGCTTCAGTTCGCGGGTGGCTGGCTGCGCTCCATTCGCGGGCGACCTGCCCTGCCTGTGGCAGCTTTGCCCTGTCCGTGGCAGCTTTCTGCCCTGCCCACGGCGGCTCTGGCCCGCTAGGAGAGGTCCCCGGGAACCAAACCCGGGGCCTCCCATGTGGTATACCGGCACCCTCTCCACTGGGCTATATGGCCGGCCCCCCTAATTTATTCTTGATCAGATATTGACATGTTTTATATAAGTGAACTTCCAGAAAATTGCTATTTAAGTGCCTCCAACTGTCTCTGTAAGTCACATTTGACATAAATATTATATATTTCCATACCTTATTTTAAAAGGGCAATAAACATTCATTACTGTATTGCATAGAAGATTCTCAGTTTGATTTTTATTTTCTTTCCTTCCCTTAACGTCACCACTTTTCCTTCTGTCCTTAGCCTGACTCCCTACCCTTCTACTATGCTAAGCAACAGATAACAAAAAAGCTTATAATGCAAAACAAAACAAAAACTATATTAGAAAAAAATCTATATTAAAAAAAAAACCACAGAATTGTACAACACAGAGTGAACCCTAATGTGAACCACAGACTACAGTTTATAGTATAATTGTAAAAAATATTATTTCATCAATTGTAACAAAGGTATCACACTAATGTAAAATGTTAATAGAGAAAACTGCGTATGAGGGAGGGGTCTTAACGAATAACATAATCCCTCTAAACATCCATTTTATCACCTTTAAAATGAAAATTAAAACACTTATCACAAAGTAAAAAATAATAATAGAATGAGAAAAGAAAAATTCAGTGTTCCACTCACTGATCACAGCTTCATATCCTACCAGCTTTCTCATACCTTAACTACCACTTTATCTGCTCTCTAACCTCAATGAGAAGACTGAGACTCTGATATAATTAGTTTGAGGCAGGGCTCAGGCACCAGAATTTTTTCAAAGCTCCGCAGGTGACTGCTATGCAGAGAAAGCAGAGAACACTGTCCAGCTCCTTGATCCCTCCATGTTCTTATACTCTCTCATCTCCTTCCCACCCGTACCCCACTGGTAACCACCTGAACTACTCTCTCATCAGCATTCTTAAATCTGGATAGGTCCAAGACACTCGTTCTTTAAACTTAAACCCTGGATCAAGGATAATGCACTCCACTCCCCTGTTGAGCACTGCAAGTGGAAGGTCCACAGGCCAGGACTGAGGAAACTACAAATTCTCACTTCAGCTGGGCCCTCAATATTTTTTCTTCTCTCCCCCAACAAACCATTCTAAATCTTGATGAAGCAGTAAAAATTATTAATTATATTAAATTTCCACCCCTAAGTACATAATTTGTTTTATGTTGTGACAAAATGGGAAGCACAAATAATGAACTTCCTCTACATAGAAGAACAATGATTATCTCGAGGAAAAGCACTTGTGTGACTGAGTTGCAAGCTGAAATAGGCACTTTTTTCAAAGAACACTATCTTTACGAGAACTATGGTTATTCATATTTGGGTATCTGACAAACAATTTCTCAGAAGAACTAAGTAAACACATCATTTCAAGGAAAATAATGGACAGTATTTCAATTATAAAATTTGAGGTTATCACATGAAGGTTCAAATTTGGAAAACTTGCATCTGCCACATGACCCTGACAGGTTGCCAATATTTGCAGTTCATACTCCAATTTGTAAGATAGTTCACAAACACTAGAAAAGTGAAATAATGATAATATAATTTAAATAGCAACTTAACACTATATTGTATTTGTAAATGCACAAGGCAATATTTGATAAACTACCCAAAGAACTGCAGACTCAAGAATCGCTTATATACAAGTTATGGGGAAAAAGAGAAAACCACTTAGGTGGTGCATGAGAAGGAAATCTCTACATGGAAAAGAATCTGAGTTGGGACTTGAAAAATGGGTAGGATTTAGATTGTTAGAAAAAAGTGAGAGAGACATCCTAGGAAGTTTGCAATGTTGTTTTGTTGTGTTGTTTTTTTAAAGAGAGACACTATCTTCAAATCTCTTTTTCACTATGTCATATGTGTTAATTCAAATTCTCAAAGTGAGATTTTAAGATCCTTGAAAGCAGGGGACATGGTTTATAATTCATTGCTCTCTGTTATAGAGATCAGCACTGGGTTAAATTTAATGTTGTAAAAATAAGATATACACAAGGAGGAAAGAGAACCAAAATAATGTAAGACTTGGGTTAAATCACAGTTCTGAAACTTAGCTAAGTTGCCTTAGACAATTAAGTTAACCCTACTAACTTAAACTGAAATACACCTAGTTTGAGGGTCACCCTAAACATATCTTAGCTAAAAGTACCACAGATAACCAGCAAACAGAAAATAAATAAGAATTTATGTTCCTGATTTTATGTGGACAATGTTATTTTTCATGTTGTTTTTAAATAAATAAGAGTTCATGTTATTTTTATTTTTCACTTTAGCAAGAGGAATTCATATGCACAAGGAAGGTGACACATATTGTATACAATTGAATCACCCAAAGAATTCTCTTTAAAGTTTTTCAATAAGGCAGTCAGGTTTTTCATTGTTTTCAGTATAGTACACTGTTTCCTATATTATTGAAGTTCACCTGACAACAGCATTGTAATATCAAATAATTCCATTTTATTCCTCTTCAGGTATTCCAAAATATTACAATCCTATTTCTTTTCCCTCCCATGTATTTCCTTCACACATTTCTGCAGTCACTCTGATACCACCTTCTCTACACACTCAGACTTACTTCCCTCTTCATTCCTAAATTCTCCCTTCTAAAGGTGACTACAGCCACTAGAGGGCAATAGGCTTACAAAGATAAATGTACTTATCTACCATGACTTTGAGATTCACATACTAATAAAACTAAAGATTATATCATCACTGTTATGGGTTGAATTGTGCCTCCTAAAAAGATATATTGAAGCCTAACAACTCCTGGTGTCTACGAACATGACCTTATTTGGTCTTTGCAAATGTAATCAAGTTCAGATGAGGTCATACTAAATTAGGGTGACCCCTAATCAAATATGGCTGGTGTCCTTATAAGAGAAGAGACACAGATACAGAAGAGAACACTATGTGAAGATGAAGACATAAAGGGAGAAGACAACCATATAAAGAAAGTGTTGGCAGAAAGCCACAAGCTAAGGAATGAATGCCCAGAACCACCAGAAGCCAGGAAGAGGCAAGGAAGGATTCTTCCCTAGGGCCTTCAGAGGAAGAATGACCCTGATGATGCCTTGATTTGGGGCTTTTCGCCTCCAAAACTGTGAGAAAATAAATGTGTGCTGTTTTAAGTGACCCAGTTTGTGGCATTTTGTTTCAATAGCCCTAGGAAACCAATATAATCACAAACCCTAAAGCGAAAGCACTTAGAATTTAATGTGCAAGGTATATACTTCAAACTTTAAAATTACCCCAGAAAAGGAGTTTACAGAAGTGTTTAATGATAAAAAAAAAGGAATTCCATTTTCTTGCTAAGCACTAATTAAAGAAATAAGCCTAACTGCCTTACAAATACATAGCAATACCAGAAACCAGGATTTTATAATATCAGTCTCAGCCCAAAGAAAATAAAAGGTAGAAACAACCACAGAAAGGCAGAATTTGCAGGGTGGCTACAAAAGTGAGAATTGAAAAAAAAAAAATGTACTAAAGAATGTACAAGATTTGCCAACCCTTTCTTCTACTCGAAAAGCAGAGGAAAAATGTGCAGATATATTTTTGAGAAGAACGGTGATTGTAGAGAGAAAAATCTTCAATTCTTTGCTCACAATTAAAGATGTGGCCAGGGAGAGAAGTTAAGTTACTAATCTTTGATAGATAATTTTTCCAAATTTCTTATAGAATCTCAATGTAAGTGGATTTAATTTACTTAGTTTTTACTTAGACATTGCAAAACTGCAACACTTAAAAAGTCAACATTTTAAGCAAACTATAATTTTCTCACCCTCATTGGATGTATATCAGCATAAGGAGGTTTTCCTTCAGCCATTTCTATAGAAGTGATGCCAAGGGACCAGATGTCTGCCACACAGTTATAGCCTATTTCTTGAATTACCTCAGGAGCCATCCAAAATGGAGTTCCTATCACAGTATTGCGTTTTGCCATTGTATCCTGCAATGACATTACACAGAATAATCACTACTACAAGAACACTAATGAAATCTGTATGTCAACATATTCTTTAAAACACATGTTAAAACCTCAAATATCATAGATTATATATGAAATTAGCTATTTTCCTAAAATTTCAACTAGTTATTACATATTTAGGAATTTTAAATTCTGAAATACCCAGGTCCACAAGTAACTTATCTCCACTACTTTCATTAAAAACAGTCATTAAAGATAGTAAATAAAAGCTACAGAATTGAACCAATGCAGCCTCCCTTCTAAAACATTTAAGCATTTGGATGACAAGATAAATTTTCATATTTATTCAATGTCTCTTAAATTGTAAAGAAAAGTAATAAATAATATTCAAATTATGGCTTTCTTTCCACAAGAACCATGAACTTATGCATTTCTTCCTCCCCACCCCCTCACACCCCAAAAACATTACTGAAGTTTAGTTACAATCAAACCTGGACACATAAGTTGAAAGTGTTTCCAAAATTATACTTACTGTTAACTGACCAGCCACTCCAAAATCTGCCAACTTCGCATGTCCTTCTGTATTAAGGAGAATATTCCCAGCTTTTATATCTCTGTGTATTTTTCTCATAAAGTGTAAATATTCTAGTCCTTTCAATGTAGATTTAAGAATGGTTGCAATTTCATCTTCTGTTAACTGGAAAGCAATATTTGAAAAACCAGCCTGAAATACCAAGTTAGATAAACTCTTACATGAGGACACTGGTAACAAGTACTTTTTTCTAATGGTTCTTAAACCTCTAGGAAAAAGCTGAAGGATAAAAAACAAAGAACTTCTTCCCCCCCCCCCCCCCCCCCCC
>PVKH010014186.1:0-16572 GCA_004027955.1 Chaetophractus vellerosus
TGAGCCACCTCAGCTCCCAGGTTTGTTGTGTCTCTCATTGTCTTTCCTCTTTGTGTCTCTTTGCTGTGTCATCTTGTTGCGTCAGCTTGCCACACCTACCCATTGCACCAGCTTGCCTTCTCCAGGAGGCACCGGGAACTAAACTGGGACCTTCCAGGTGGTAGGTGGGAGCCCAATCCCTTGAGCCACATCTGCTTCCCTATTTTAAGTTTTGAAAGTGGGAAGTGTGAGTCCTCTAACTTTGTTTTTCTTTTGTAAGATGGTTTTGTCTATTCAGGGTCTCTTGCCCTTCCATATGAATTTGATGATTGGCATTTCTATTTCTGTAAAGAAGGCTTTTGGAATTTTGATTGCAATTCTGTTGAATCTGCTAATCACTTTGGGTAATATTGACAACTTAATGATATTAAGCCTTCCAATCCATGAATGTAAGTTGTGTTTCCATTTATTTAGGTCTTCTTTAATTTCTTTCAGCAATGATTTATAGTTTGTCGTTGTCCTATACAAATTCTTTATATCCTTGGTTAAACTTATTCATAGATATTTAATTCTTTTGGTTGTTATTATAAATGGAAATGTTTTTTCTTATTTCCTTTTCAGATTGTTCATTCAGTGGAAATGCCACTGATTTTTACGTGATGATCTTGTACTTTGCCAATTTGCTGAATTCCTTTATCCGCTCTAGTAGCTTTCTTGTAGATTCTTCAGGATTTTCTATATGTAGGATCATATCATCTGTGAATGAGGATAATTTTACTTCTTCCTTTCCAATTTCAATGCCTTTTATTTCTTTTTCTTGCCCAATTGCTCTGGCCTGAACTTGCAGTACAAGATTGAATATCAGTGGTGAATGCAGGCATCATTGTTTTATTCCTGATCTTGGGGGGAAGCTCTCAGTCTTTCACCATTGAGTATGATGTTAGCTGTGGTTTTTTTCCATATATACCTTTTATCATGTTGAGGAAGTTCCCTTCTATTCCTAGTTTTCTGAGTGTTTTAATCAAGAAAGGATGTGCGATTTTGTCAGATGCCTTTTCTGCATCCATTGAGATACTCATGTGGGTTTTTCCTGCCTTCTATTATAATGTGGTCTATTACATTGATTGATTTTATTTTGTTGAACTATCCTTGTATTCCTGGGATAAATCCCACTTGGTCATGGTCTGTAATCCTTTTACCGTGCTGTTGGTTCAGTTTGCTTGTATTTTGCTTTAGAATTTTGCATCTATATCCATTAGGAAAAATGGTCTGTAATTTTTGTGTTACATCTTCATCTGGCTTTGGTTTTCAGGTGATGCTGGCCTCGTAGAATGAATTAGGAAGTTGTCTTAATTTCCCATCTGTTATGACATATACCACAGAATGGGTTGGCTTAACAACAGGAATTTATTGGCTCATGGTTTCAGAGGCTAAAAGGCTTGCTTACTCCCAGGATTGGTAGCATTCTGGCTGGCTGCAATCCTTGGGTTCCTTGGATTTCCCATCACATGATAATATCCTCTCCTTTCTCTTTTGGTTCCATTGACTTCCAGCTTCTGCCCCCACCCCCACTCCCACCCCATAGCTTTCTCTTCAGAAGTCTTCCGGTAATGGGAAGGCCCATCTTGATTCATTTTGGTCACTCACACCTTAACTACACATAACATCTTTTAAAGGCCCTAATTACAGTGGGTTCACAGCCACAGGAATGTGGGTTAATGTATTTTTTTCTGAGGTGTATAACTCAGTCTGCCACAGAAATATTCCTGCCTCTTCAATTTTTTGTAAGGATTTGGGAAGGATTGGTAGTAATACTTCTTTGACTGTTTGGTAAAATTCACCATAGAAGCCATCTGGTCCTGAGCTTTCCTTTGTTGGGAGGTTTTTGATTACTGATTCAACTCCTTGTTATTTGTCTGTTGATATTGGGTTCATTTTTAAAAAGTGATATTTATATTTTAAAAATAAACCCTGGATATTTTTTCTGGCTTAGATACCCCCCCTGCCAAGATAGCTCCCTTGTCTGTCTGCTCATTGTCTGTTTGCTGTGTCTGCTAGTTTTCTTTAGGAGGCACTGGGAACTGAACTGGGACCTCCCATGTGGGAGGTGGGTGCTCAACCACTTGAGCCACATCCGCTCCCTGCTCGTTGTGTCTGCTCATTGCATCAGCTCGTTGCATCTGCTCGTCTTCTTTAGGAGGCACCGGGAACTGAACCTGGGACCTCCCATGTGGGAGGCGGGCACCCAACTGCTTGAGCCACATTTGCTCTCTTAGATGATTCTTAATAGCCAAGGTGCCTGGTCCACTGAAGAGCTCAGTTCTCACCCCTTACCCTCATCCCCAAATCACTCTTTTTAAAAATTTCCTCCAAATTACTTTTGATATATGGAGCTGTGTCTGTTGGGTGCTATGCCCATACAGTCTCACCTCTGGAAGGCCCAAAAGGTCACAGTACTGGCTGCTCTGACCTCAGAATGTGTCAGTCCTCTAGTATCAGCATCTCCATCTGGCCTAGAAGAATTATGGTGGCAAAATGCACATCTAGAAAATGGAAGCACTAGTAGGGGGCATTCCCATATCCAGAACGGTGACTGAGTGACACATTTCATTCTATACAGATACGTACCATCAAGCTTTTTTAAAAAAAATAGGTTTATTGATTCATAATTCAAATACAATTCACCCATTTGTAGTGTACAATTCAATGGTTTTTAGCGTATTCACATAAGCCTAATGATCCATGCAGAATGGGTGCCTTTCCATTTATTTAGGTCCTCTTTAGTTTCTTTCAATAATTTGTAGTTTTCAGGGTATAAGGTTTGAACTTATTTTGTTAAATTTATTCCCAACTATTCTATCACCTTTTTTGCTACAATAATTGGGTTTGTTTTCTTAACTTTATTTTCAGATTGTTTATTGCAAATGTATAGAAATACATTTGATTTTTGTATATTGGTTTTGTATCCTGCAACCTTGCTAAGCTCATTTATTAGCGTAAAAATTTTTCAGTGGATTTCTTAGAATTTTCTATATATAACACCATGCCATCTGCAAATAGAGATAGTTTTACTTCTTCCTTTCCAACCTGGATGCCTTTTATTTCCCTACTGCCCTGGCTAGAACCTCCAGCACAATGTTGAATAGAAGTGGCAAGAGCAGGCATCCTTGTCTTCTTCCTGATCCTAGGGGTGAAACATCCAATTTCTCACCATTAAGTATGATATAGCTATAGGTTTTCCTAGGTAGCCTTTATCAGATAAAGGGCAGTCCTTTTTATTGCTAGTTTGATGAGTATTTTTTATCATGAAGGAGTGTTGAATTTTGTCAAATGCTTTTTCTGCCTCTATTGGGATGATCATGTGGTTTTGTCCTAAATTCTGTTGATAGGGTAATATTACATGACTTGGATTCAACTTGCCAGTATTTTGTTGAGGATATTTGAATTTATATTCTTAAAAGAGATATTGGTTTGTGATTCTCTTGTAATGGCTTTGACTGGTTTTGGTATGAGGGCAATACTGGCCTAATAAAATGAATTGGGAAGTGTTCCCTCCCCTTCCATTCTTTGGAAGAGTTTGTGAAGAGCTGGTATTAATTCTTCTTTAAACATTTGGTAGAATTCACCAAATGTTCTGAGCTTTCTTCTTGGGAAATGTTTTTATACTGTTTGCTTGTTATAGATCCATTCAGATTTTTTATTTCTTCTTAAGTTAGTGTTGATAGAGTGGGCCTTTGAAACGTATCCCCTTCATCTAAGTTATCTCATTTGTTGGCATGTAGTTATTCATAGTATTCTCTAATTCTTTTTGTTCCTATATGGTTGGTAATAATGTCCCCTTTTCATTTCTGATTTTAGTAATTTGAGTCTTCTCTATTTTCTTGGTCAATCTAGGTAAAGGTTTGTCAATTTTGTTGATCTTCTTGACGAACAATTTGGGGTTTTGTTGTTTCTCTATTGTCTATTCTATATTTTGTTATTTCCACACCAATCCTTAATATTTCCTTCCTTTTATCCCTTTTTAAAAATTTTCTAATTTTGCTTGTTCACCGCCCTTCTCCTGATTTATTAGTAAAGAGAGGAAGACTTTTGGGATTTTACTTGTCTTGGGGCTCCCTCATTACCATGGCGGGACTATCTATCTGATCATTTAACACTGTGGTAGAAAGAGCATTATCGCCAATTCAGTTATGCTGGCTTGGAGGTGAAAAAAAGAATTCATAGATATGTTCAAACCTCATTTTGGCCAATAACCCTAAACTTTCCCCATTCCCCTTATACGAAATATGACTACAGAGAAAAATTTAGCTGGCACAAATCTTTCCAGTTCTAGCAAACTGTTAGGACCATTCAGAATAGTTTATTGTAATGGAATATAACTGATATGCCAGCTCTGGCAGAAGGCCCCACTCCACTGTGGCATGGACATGAAGTGGAAACAGGATACGCATTCTCTCTCTAGCTTGAATTTTTAAAGGAAATACAGTTTTTCAAATCCTTGATATAAAAGAGGAAAGGGGTCACATATCATGGACCTACTTGTTTCCTTTCTTTTGGGTTTTTCTATGAAAGATTCGGTTGGCTTTTGCTTACTTATTTTCTAATCAAGCTTTTTATTGAAGCCTAACATACATGGAGAAGAGTACACAAAGCAAAAGTCTAAAGGTTGATAAACTTTTACAAAATGAACACACTCATGTAATTTGCATTCTGATCACAAAATAGACATTTACCAGGACCATAGACCCTCTTTGTACCCTTTCCCAGTTACTGCCTCCTACCCAAGTGTAACTGTATCCTCATGTCCATCACAATTATAATTTTGGTGCATTTTTTGAAATTTATATAAATGGAACCATACTATCTATGCTTTTTTTTTATGTCTAACTTCTTTTGTCTCACATTATTTTTGTGAGTTTTGTTTATGTTTCTGCATGTAGCAGTACTTTGTTCATTCCTTTGTATGAATATACTTCAGTGTATTGATCCACTTTAATCATGATGGACATTTGAGTTGTTTTTTGTTTGGGGCTAATAGGAATAGTGCAGCTGTGGACATTCTTGTCTCTTACTGCACATATGAGGGCATTTTTGTCAAGTAGCTATTTTCTTTCAGTGTATTCCTCCTTCTAAAAAGCACTTGAAATGCTTTAGATAATTAATGCATAGGTAATAGCACAACGTAGAGAAGTGGATGATGGAGAGTGCCAGGCAGTGAGTGTGCTAAGCTCCTTCATAGGTCCAGGAGGTGAGCGTTACTGTCCTGAAGTACTAAACATAGGTCTAAACCTCCTGGTAGCCAGTGCAGAGGTTTTTGCCAAGGATGGGCAAGGCGTTTAAAGTGGAAAGATGGAGGCGTCGAAGGGTTAGGACAGCTGCTTGATGGCAGGACTGAAGCTGTCAGCGGCCAGCCACACTTACCTCTGTTAGGCTGCCCTCTCCTCCCTTCCATGCGCACAGCCTGCCGCCAGTGGGGAGGTCCCCCGCTTACCAGAAGCACAGAAGCCCCTGCCAAGGCGATGTGTTGTGCACAATTCACCAGATCCGCTCAACAGAGTTTAGCTCAGGGGACCATCTCAGCCGATTTGCTCAAAAGACCCTTCTTTCTTTATAATGCTCTTTATAATAAGCAGATTTTTTGACCTGTTTGGATTAACAAAGAAGGGAATAGTTGTGGAGAGGCATAGGCAATCATCAGCTGGGGCAGCGGGTCCCTAAAAAGCGAGGAAGTCTTAATTTTTCAGTTAAGTTTATTTTCCTTCTTGTTGTTCTCACCCTTCCTCATCAACCTGAGATTGCCAGTAGCTTTGGTGTGTTTAACAGACCTTGTGACTTGGGGAGGGAGTCTGGCTTCGGCCATTCTTGGCTTGGATTCTTCGGCTTCTATCTGGCTGGCTGTGGTTCAGAGGCTGTACTTCTCCAGGAATTTCCCTAGTGGTATTACAATCACCCTTAGCCCAGTGTGAAGCCACTGCTGTGTCTGGTGCCAGCCCAGCTCCTGGGAGCTTGCCCTCATTGTTTGTTCCCTGTTTTCCCTGGTCATCTTTTATGCCCCATCCTGCCCTTTGAGCAGCTTCCTCTGGGTCTGTGACCCCAGTTTTCCCGCTCCTCAAGGCTGAGGCCTGGGCACACCACGATATCCCCCTGAGGCTCCTCCCAAGAGGAGAATGTCACAAGAGGACAGCTTCAATGATTTTGGCCCTCTACCCTGAGCAAGGAAGAGGGAAGGAGGGGCCAAAAATGGGTCTAGAGGTCATAATTTTTGAGAAGGGCTGTTCCAGTGTGTAGTTTTTTGGGCTTGTCTCTTACAACTACCCCCTGTCCCTCCTCCACACTCTACTTCATCCTGCCAACCCTGAGAGCCTCGCAGTGCTCATGAGTACCCCTCCTGCCTGCTGGGAGAGGAAGGGTGGAGGAAATGGAATTAGCATTGGTTTATGTGCTACTTGTTAGCAACTCTGGTAAAAATAACACAACCTAGCATTTAGGCATGCCGGGTGGCTCAAATGGAATTTGGGGATTATCCATGGATTGAATTGGCTGGTGTTAAGTCTCAATTAGCATGGGCTCCCTTGCTTTTCAATTAGCTTGGACGATCCAGAACTGGCTAGCCATGAAAAAACGGTTAATGTTACTACTTTATCTGCAGAGTCTCAATTGCATGTAAGTGTAAGTGCAAACGAGAGCATCAGGAAATGATTACTAGATATATATATAGAGAGAGAGCGAGAGAGAGAGAGAAGGAGAGGCGGGGGGAGGGAGGGAGGGAAGGAGGGAGAACTCTTGAATCAGAGGCTTTTAGGCTATTTTTCTGATTTTAAGGGGAAAGAAGGTTCCACCTTCTGAGAAACCCACATTACCACAGGTTGACTCCTTAAAGGGAATCACTGCAAACCCCAGAATCTTGCTCCTTTTTCTCAGCCACATTCTTTTCATAAAATTTTAGCCCTGTAAGAGTAATAAGAATCACCTAACTGGTGGTTTCTTTACCTTTGATGATGTCAGAGTTGTAATAAAAGTACCAACTACTGTACTTTGTCTAATTTGCTTTTCATTGTCCTTTGATGCAGTACAAAAATTGCCAGCTCTTCAAAGAGTAAAAGTATTTGTAATGATTTGGGAAACATTTTACCATTTTAGGGGAAAATCATTTCTATCCCTTAAATTAAATGATTGTAATATTACCCCTGGGAAGACATAAATTTAGTCTATCTAGTCATCTCCAAAACATCCAGGAATTTCTTAACCAAGTTCATTTTTATTGTAAACTCTTCTTCCTTTCCTTGAAAAGAAAAGTTGAGTTTGGCCCCACTGGTGATAGCCTAACAATTCAACTCAAAGGATTCTAGAAATGTTTAGAACAGGAAAAGATATTACAGGTCTTTTAAAAGTGCTCAAAGAACAAATAGTAGAATGTAGACTGTAGAGATTTGAGTCATGTTGGGGTTTTTATTGTTCTATAATCCTGAGCAATATTGAGCGTAAAAGCTTTTTCCTTAATCCATGATTTTAGAGTTCAGCCAAATTCCATAAAAATATATAATAAGATAGCTCTTGTATGCCATCCCATAATGAAACAAGTGTGTTAAAGTAAGAGAACTCACTAAATTCTTACTGTATTCGAAAAATTATCCGAACTCTAAAATCGCTTCCAATCTTTTTGTTAATCTAAATGACAATGTAAGATATGCCAGTTAACAAGTAAGAAAAGTGCTGTTTAGTGAAATGTCTGCAATTTATACCTCCATAATGGGTTTAGAAGAAAGCTTGTATTATTTAAATAATGTCAATTTGTAGTACTCTAAATTTCTACCTCTGTAATGGGCACATAGATTTCTTGGGCTTTTAACTTGGTTTTTATAGCTTTACTTCACCCTTCTGCCTGCCCTTGAATCGAATAATTGAAATGCATAAATTCTGTAGATTACCATAGAAATAAGCATATTAATTCAAGTGTCCAAATTATACAGTATTTGTGATGGGTTCTATATAAAAATCTTAGAAGCTTTTAGCATTGATTCAGTTCTGCTCATAGTTGTGTATTTTGTGTTATTTTGGACTTGCCATTTATCAAAGTTGATTTTTTTTACAGCATTTTTTGTCCACAAGAAAATACTGAAGAAGCCTTGTTGTTATTGCTGATTAGTGAATCAATGGTAAGTGGGATGTGTTTTTACATTTTTCTCTCTCCTGTCCCTGTAGTCCCTTCTTCAGTGTAGCGACTCTGTCAAAATGGCGACTCTTTTCTTGGGAGAATCCTTTCTGGAGGTATACCTGGGTGGGGCACCAGTAGAAGTTTAAAAAGAGAGACCCTTCCTACTACCTGGGCTGGCTAGCATCGCCCCTTGGTCAGCCTGGAGTGTGGAGCTGCTCCTCCCTTCGCATCTAGAAGGCACTGTAGTTCACTCACTTTTCCATGAGTGAGTGAATTTTACTCAGCACTGACACAACTGTGTTACCCAAAGGGTAACCCCTACAAGCCTTCTCCATTTGCCTTAGAGGGAGGGAGAATGGGGGTGGGGGTAAAATCACTTGTATATTTCAGCCTCTGGTTTTCATAGCATGAGCTGGTGAAACTGCCTTGTCCTCCTGTATAGGTAGTCTCCTCCACCTGTTCCCCAGGCATCATACGACCCAGGCTTTCAGAGATTATTTCTGCCACCTGGCTCATGAGAGGTGGCTTCCATTGAAACGGTTTCTTAGTTTTTGCCCAAGATAACGAATTTTAGGTCTCAGATTCCATCACTCATCATTTATTGGGCTTCTACTCTGTATAGCACTAGAGGCATTATGGCCCTGGCTTGAAACCTTAGGGAAGAATGCACTGGAACAGTTAATACCTGGCAAATAAATGGTGGGTGCCACCTACCTGTGCAGAGCAGCAGGCTTGTGGAGTGCAAAAGGACTTAGAGGTCTTCAAGTCCATTCACCTCATTTTATGAGTGAGTAACCTGAGGCCCAGAGCAGGCAAAATGTATGCATGGTGCAGTGGTCTATTGCTCTTTCCGGTAGTATCCTGCCCCTTCTCCACCAGGCAGGCAGAAAGAGAAAGGAGGGAGAAAGGAATGGCAATTAAAGCAAGAGAAGGTGTTTCTCTTCTTCTCCCAGCATACTGTTTAATGGAAGGTATGGATATACAAGTGAAAAAGCCTTGGAAATGGAATGTACACATGCGGAGTAAGGAAGCCATCAGAAGAGGCTGGGATTAGTTAAGGAAGGTAGCTTTCTTGCCTCGGTTTAAAACTCTGGGTTTTCTTGGTCTGTGAAATGGCCCAGAGCTGTTTACAAGAACAAGACTGCTAGAGTTACCACTTCTTTTTATTTGGAAGCTCTTTGACGTCATTGGCCTTACTTCCTCTGAAGGAAACAGGCTGCCCCCTTGGCTCGTCTTTCCTAGACTGTCAGCTGGTAACTTAGGATGGTGTCATTACATTCTCTGCTCTGCTTTGGCACAGTCAGGGAAAGCTCACATTTGAAGGGGCCTGGCCTTTGGTGGCTCTCAGGAACTGCTTTTCAAATGAACCCATCCCACCACGCTTCACCACCAGTTCTTTGACAGCTTGCTCATGTTGGCCTCCTGGCTGACATTCCCTCATCCTGAGCTGGACTCTTCACAACTTGCAGTTAGTTCCCTTTGGGCAAACTTGGTCAAACTCCCTTGATTGGTTACAGTGATGACCATACATTTTAGATTTCTTGGACAATTTTGGTTGAAAGTATTTTGTTCCATTGTCAGATTATATGTTCCAGTTTGGAATTTGGGAAACATGGTCACATCTCTAAAACTCTTGCTCTAAGTGTAGATATCTTGGGAACGGTGCCTCTAATTCTCTTGTTCTTAATTGAAATGATAGAAACAAAAAATGCTCAAAATTGAGATCCCTTTGAGACAGTAAGATTTGGCTCTGTGGTATTTAATTTTCAGAAAATCTCTTTAGGGGGTGGTGAAATCTTGCCTCTTGCTTTCTCTTATACATGTTAGTAAATATGAAGTGTTAGGTTTCTAACCATAATTATTGTTTCTGCCTATAAATCATCCCATTAGGTAGGTAGAAATCTAAGTTAAGTTATCTTTGGAAGCCTTTTTTCATGGCCTTTCACTCCTTGATTTTGTTTGTTTGTTTTACATGGAAAATGGTTGTGCTCAATTGCAGAACCCAAATGAGAAGTGCCATGTTTTTTTGGTGTCTGAGAAGATTGTATTCTTCATTCATTCTGACTTTAACTTTGAAACATAAATTTGTCCATAGTCTTTCCAACTACAAGAAATCATATGGAATTCTACTGCTTTCTCGCTGTAAATCAGTGTCCCTAGGAGAAAGGGATTATCAGAATTATATCTGTACAACTACCATAGAGACAGTATTCTGGGTTATTTAATATTTTGGGATGTTTGAGATTCTATATTGTATCTGATAGGCTTTCAAAAAAGATATTGATAGACTTTCTTGAAAAATTAAAAGGACACAATTGGTAAAATTTTAATGTCTTTCATATATAGTATAATTGTTCTATTTTGTTCTCTTCCAGGAATTTGTCTTAGTATGGAAAATTTATAGCAAATAAAGAAAATGAGACCACTTAGAGTAGTCCCTATACCACTGAGAGTTTCTTTTATTGGGCTCAAAAGGCCCTCCTAACAAGAAAAACTTAGAATGAAATCTTCAAGAGCAGGCTTGTTTCCATAAGTGATGACTCACTTTGTAGGAAGTGGCCTGTCTTATATATTCTTATTTGTCTTTGACATTTAAGAGCAAGGAGTTTTAAAGTGAGTAAGTACTGATGGGTGGCTAAAAGTAAATGCCTTGGACTCACACACACAAAGAAAGCATTTTGCCTCATTAGTGAGAGGGAAGGCGTGTGCGTAGCCTTTCTGAATGTCAGGCAGGAAGATAAAACATCAGCTTCCTGGACCAGTGACCCTAGCACCTCATGTACCACTCTCACAGTGAAAACCAAGGGCCCTTTCTCTGCTCCTAGGGATGGATGGATATAGAGTCTTCCACTAATTAGCAGGGGGGAAAGTCAGCTGAAATCTAACTTTATTGATGCTGAACTCCCTGCTAGGGAAAAAGGAAAATGAACTCTAGCTGTTGAGTCTTGAATAGATGTGATACGTTTGCAGGAATCTGTAGAGAAATTACATTTCAAAGGTAATGAAAACAAGTTGCTGTAAAGAACATTTGATTTCTAGATAGATGAGATTAATAAGCTTCAGTGTGCCTCATGTACTTCTGTACTAAGCAGTGGAGATGTGAAATTGGCAAGGTGTTCTCTTGAGTCCTATGTGATATTCTCTTTTAAAATGAAAATCTGCTTGCCTCTTGCTTTCTCTTATACATCTGTTTTGTACTTCCCTAAACAAGATAGAATTGGCCTTTGTGGTCTGTTCCGGTGAAGGTGTCATATAGGGATTTGAATTCTGCCCTGATGATAGAGGAAAAGTAATAAACTTCTCTGTAGGACTGATGGAATTTGATGACATTGTTTGGTGATGGGGAACTTGGGGCTGGGAATCTTCTCCCGCTCTTTACTACAGAGTAGAAGCAGGATCCACAAGTGAGACACAGGAGGGCCACACTTGATGCCTGTTTCTGCTGCCCCAGAGCTGTGTTTACAACGAAGCTATCTGTGAACCTGAGCCCAGGGGATGTCACCCTGCTTACACAGGCCCCCAAAGCTTCCTCTCCATGCCTGTTGACAGATACAAGCGCATGGGCTCACACCCCCAGGACCTCAGTGTTTGGATAACACCACACACCATGTGCCCTGATGCTCTGGGGTTGTAGAAGAAATGACCTGAAGTGAAAGCCCCTTACGCCCTCCTGCCCTCATCTCCAGACCTTGGGCAAATTGTCAGGGGCAGGAAGGATGTGGCTTCTGTACTACACGTGGATGCTGCATGCCTGGGCTGGCTCACCATCTGCTTCTCTCTTCCATGTTGTTTTCAGGCCAACCGCGACGCTGTGCTGAGCAGGATACCCGAGCACAAGAGTGACCGCCTCATCAGTTTGCAAAGCGCATCTGTGGTTTACGATTTGCTGACCATTGCTCTGGGAAGAAGAGGCCAATATGAGATGCTGTCAGAGGTACAGCCATTGAGTCTGGTGGCCTTCTAGGTGCAGGGTGGCAGTGGTGGCGTGGGAAGAGCCAGAGCCCTGGTCCTGGCCCCTCCTCTGTCACTGACAGCCATGTGACCTTGGGCCAGGCATTTAACTTTGGTTTCCTCCTCTGTACAGTGGGGGTTTAGACTAAATGATCATGTGGTGGACTTGACCAGCTGTCTCTCAGTTGTAGTAGGTCCCTACACCCACCAGGCTGCAAGTTTCAGCATAAAGGGAAGGCAAGCACTTCTCAAACAATTTCTCCTTTAAAATGATTTCCATGATAACCAGAAATCTCCAAGCTGTGATATTAATTTCCTTATAAAAAAAGGTTTCATTTAAAGTATCAGTGCTTAACTCTTGGTGAAATGGCAATTTCAGGCACAGTGAATCCTCAGATCAGCTGGTAGTATAGGCTGTTTAAGGTAAACGCTGCCTTCATTTAGAGTGTTTCACTCGTTCAGAAGGGCCCTGGTACATTCCAGTTCCTGTCCGAGGAGATGTGTGTATATCCACTGTCATCTTCTCACTCCCTCAGCTTCTAAGAAACGTTTAGTGTAGAACCTGAATTGGTTTACAAGTCTTAAAAGAACCTGGCTCATCTGGGGCTCTGGGTCTGCCTTATTAACATTGCTGCCCTAAATGCCAAACTCCATCATGAAAAGGGCTGAAACATAACGAGATCAGTTTGTCTTTTCTTTAGCAAAATGAAAAGGAGAGGAAGAGACCAACAGCCTATTTTGTTAAAATGAATTTTTCCATGTTATTTATCTTTCTTTTTCTAAATTTATACTCCTTGCAGCAGCCTCTGGGCATGAGGACAGGGAATGAAATACAGTAACAGATTGGCTGAAATCAGATAAGCACTCGACTCACCCTCTAGCCTGCCCAGCCTGCCGGTGCTTCGCCACATTAGGCAGGAGCCTCGGAGAACAGATGAGCCTGCGTGGCTTGGGTCTTTTTTTAGTCTTTGGTTTGGTGACTATACAGGGCAATTGTTACTCAGCCTTCAAAAAAAACCTCTTGTAAGCCAGCTAGATAAAGCAGTGTGTCCAGATGCCCCTATCAAGCCTGGCACGGCCCCTGGGTGTCTGTCCAGTCTTGAGACTGGCCTGATCGCTTGGCCCTGAACAATTTGAGCCCCCTGTGTGTACCTGATGTTCTGGCCTCACCTGCCGACCAGCTCAGGTCCTGTCTATACCATCCACCATGGAGCCCATCCATGGGGACAGTGCCACCCAGCTCACAAGCTGGGGCCCTTATATCATCTCACAGTTGGATTCTTTTAAGGTGAATTTTTTCCCCCAGACAAACCACTTACCATCTTTCTGGGGCCTGAGGCTAGGCATGGTTTGGATGTCTACTTTCGTCCTATCACGGAGCAATGTAGCCTTTCTCCAGCTTCAAATTTGCCTGTATCCAGAACAGGTGTGTGGAGCTCGAGGCGGCTGGCTTGGTTGACAAGCCGGATGGCCCCTGCACACAGGCTTCTCAGCATTCCGTGAATGACTCCAGAGGGACGGCTGTCACCTTAGCAGCATTCCTCTGCAAGCCGGCAGCTCCCTGGCATGTGCCTCCCCCGGCAAGACATACTCAGACCAGATGACTTTCGTCCTGATATCAGATGTAGCTTCCATCTTGTGGCGGTGATGTGATGCCTGAGGCACTGGACAGTCTGCTTGGTTTTCTGAGCCTTGGCAGCCCAGAATTTCTCCTCACATTTAAAATGGTAGAGGCAGTGCCAGAGGTTGCCTTGAAAGGATTGGAATAGAAGGGTAGGAGAAAGAGGAATTTGTCACTGTAGATCCTTGGGAGCCTCTATCTGTGTCTCATTTATGAAAAAATATAAATAAATGACAAAATATATAAAATGGGAAACAGTCATTTCTTCAGCACACGTACCTGCAGCCTCCTGTTGTGTGTCAGGGATACAGCCATGAGCTGGCCGTGCCTCCTGCACTCAGGCTACGCCCAGTCCCCACTCAGAGGAGTGCTCCATGCAGGCTCTGATCCTATTAAAAAAGGACTCGAAAACTTGGCTTCAGCCTTACTTGCTCTTTCTACTTTGTTTTGCGTTTGGAGCTTCCCCCAGCAAACATTTGATGATCATATTGTCGCAGATCTTCTGAAAAACCAGAGGTGTCATAGGAGAAAAATGAAAGCTCACAGCATCTCAAGGCATGCTGTTCCATCTTCGGCTAGCTTGGTTACTGCAGACAGGACTGGGCCTACCCCTCGTGGAGCCAGGGCCCTCTCTCCCTTGGGCCCAGACTACACTTTAGAGTGTCCAGCTTCCCTCATTGCTGGGGTTTTCTGGAATCCATGTGGCCCTTTTTTGTCATTATTTCAGCTTTTCCCCATCATTTTCTCAGGACTTTAGATTAATGGGTTAACTGGATTTTAAATTTCCTTTACTCCCTTCTCTGTTTCCTAGGAATCTCAGTGATTATCAGTCTTATCATTTATTGTGGTAGTAGACTGTCTTTCCCTTCACCCTTTCATCTTCTGCGCTGTCATCAGAGTGATCTTTCTAAAGTACAGGACTGGGCCTGACACCGTCTGCTTAGGAACATTGGGTGGCCCTTTTTTGCCACCCTCTCCGTACCTTTTTTCTCTTTTTAAATTTTGTTTTGTTTTGGTTTTCCTCACATAATGACATTGACTTCATTGTCTTTCTGCCATATGCAGCAGGCTTGCATGTTCTTTGAAGAATCAAATGATATATACAAATATAAAAAAAAAATAAAAGTCACCTGGAATCCCACTACGTTGAGCTAACAACCACCCGCATTTAGGTGGCCATCTTTTCAGGTATCTCTCCATGAATACGTACGCTCACATTTATGTGATTTTTCAGGAATGGGGTAGTATCATTTATTTTCTCCTCCATTGGCACCCCACCCCATCCCTGCCTTTTCCATCCCAAAATGCAGTCAACAACCTAGTGCATCCTGAAGCAGGCTCTCGAGCCAGCGGGCTCTGGGTTGGCCTCTTGGCACTTGTGTGATCCTGGGCAAATCATTAACTTCATGTGCCTCAGCGGCTTCCTCTCTAAAATAAGGGTCTGTAAAATATTATCTCAGGTAATTGTGAGGATGATGTCATTAGTCCATGTGAAGTCCTCAGACCAGGAGTCCCACATAACAAGCCCATCAAATGTCAGCTGTGTGCTGCTGCAGTTTGTACAGGAGCTGCCAGGTATAAGGGAAGCAACAAAGTAGACAAAAAAGGTCTTTAGAAACTTCCAATCTAGTTAGGAGACCAGGTAGCAATACATGAAAAAGTAACTCGTTGGAGAGACTTAGTTTACGGACCATGGTAGAGAAGATAGTGAGGGGGCATGTCTGTTGCCAAATGAAGTGGACAGACCAGTGGCAGCAGAATTTGTAGGCATGGAGCCCCGGTAATGAGATTCTGAACAGCTGATGTATGAATTGGATCTTCCAGGCCTGATAGGAACTAAGTAATCTGAGAGGAGGAGGACACCCTCCATCGTCCAGATCACGGAGGTGTGAAGATGAGGAACCAAGGGCTGACATTCCCAGAGGTGCTGTGGGAGAAGGGCTTGGAAAGAAACGTGGGGCCTGGTTGTCAGCACCACGCTACCTCAGTGCAGACTTTTCTGGGCCCCTCGCTGAGGTGACCCAGCTGCGTCATCCTTTGGCTGGTCCTCTGAACAGGTCCTCGTGGCCCCCACAACTCTGCATAGATCATTCTTTACACTGGAGGAAGGCTTCCGTGAGCAGAGGAGTTAACAACCAGCAGGCTGTTGTGAGAGAGAAGAGGTCTAACTCCTTCTCACCCTGCTATGGTACTTTCCTTCCTTCTCTTTCCTGCAGTCAGCATCCAAACCTCTACATCAGGACGCGGACTGTTTTTCCTTCCTCTCATCCCTGTCCTTTGTTGACCCGGCCCGTAGGTTCTCCGACACCGAAAAGGGAAAGCGGCTCTGGCCTGCCCCCTGACCTGGCGCTGGCTCCTCTGGGCGCTGGCTGTGCTGTGCAGCAGGCCGCCCAGCCGCCACAGACCTGTGCCTGGTGGGGGCGAGCCGCTTTCACAAGAGCTCTCTCTGTCCCTTTCTCCTGTTGTATGTATTCAAGATGGAAAGCCCTTCTCCCACCTCAAGATTGGCTGCCTTTGTGTGCGCCCACGTAGTGCCTTTATTTTCAGGGTGCTGTTCAGCCAGATACTGGGCAAGGAAATGCTAACCAAAGGTTTATCACATCCTTCCTCGGACAGGTTTAAATATAAGCACAATGTTTACCGTATCTCCCATGCTATGGGTTTTCATGTTTTTTAAAGACTAATTGTGAGCCCTGATGAAAGGCTTGTGTAGGAAGGAACACTTCTTTTTTTTTTCCTTTCAATTTAAACAGTAGCACTAGTTGGCATGACAACCCAAGCTATTAAAAGGAAAGTAACAAGCACTGCTTCCTCTGTTTTTCAGAATGAACCCAAGCTGGTAAGGAGGTTTGTTTCTTGAATTTGA
>PVKH010014187.1:0-16577 GCA_004027955.1 Chaetophractus vellerosus
TTTAGCCTAGTCCTTCCAGGCATGCAAACTCTGACCACAACAAGGACACTATTGATTTTGGCAGAATTTTGATTGACTAGCATCCTCTCATACTCATGAAGAGAGAGACTCTTGCTCCCTCACCAGCCAGCCTGAGAATCTCCTTCACTGGGTTTCCTTTTATTTTTATCCATTAAAATAACATGTAATTGCACAGCATGGTCATATCTGAACAGTAAAAGAAAAACATTAGACTTTTTTCAATATAACTATGTCATCCTCTTTCATTATGATACAAACATCTGTTCTTAAAGACCGTCCACATGATTCTCCTTCTTTTCTCCAAACAAAAGGGCAAAGAGCTGTGTCTCCTCTTTTCCAATTGGAATATAAGCTACACTCTCTGTCTCTGTCTCTCCCTTTCTTTTATTGAATCAATTAATGAATTGTGGATATGTCAAAAAAGGAAGAAGGGCCTCACTGAATGTCTGTGTTCCTAAACCCATCTGATAACTGCATACTTCTCAGAGCTGGCCCAGATAACCATCTAATTACTTACCACAAATACATTTATATTCTGAGGCACCTTTGAATAATGAACCTCCACCACAACCCTACCCTTGAACTTTCCTGAGGTACTGTTAACTCCTTGTGGGCTTCAGTTTCTTCAAACATTGAACAATTATCTTTATTCCTAGGTCTCCACGTTTACTTTCTTTCTTCATCAAAGTTCCAGGGACACAATATAATTTCCTCTTATTTCCAAACATGTTCCTATCTTTTGGGAGTCCTATTTTCCAAAGATTGGACTGGAAGAAAATAAACCTTAACTATTCTATCTCTATCTTGAACTGCAAGGTAAATTTTAAACATTTTGTTTTAGGAGTTTGGTGTGATACAATACTATTATTATCATAGCCAGATTGCCACAATTTCAGAATCCATGCATGATTCATATATTGCAATATAAATATTCCACAGATGTTTCTAGTCCTCTCTGTTTATCAAATCTGCTGGATCCCCCCTCTATCTTGATAGTATTACCAATTATCTCTGGGTTTTGATTTATCCATCTGTTTTCTTCTCCATGACCCCTTCCATGCCTCTTTCCTTCTATAGATAGTACATCTGTTCCATTACATGAGATTATGGAAATGAAATTTAAGTGCACCACACCTAAAAGTATAATTTGCCTTTCAGAAGAACTCCTCACTGAAGACAATATTTTGGGTGTTCAGTTCCATCTTTACTTGGAAAAATTCAAATTAGATTATTCTTAGTCTGGAAGCCAAAGGAATCATTTTCCAAAAATGTTTAAAATATAATAACTGTTCATATGATCAAGATTTTACAATTCATTTTGCACATCTTTTTCCTAATTTTATACTGAAACACTGATATATTTTTATATAATAGTATTTTTGTGGTTCCATTTTATTCTTAGCAGGCAAAATTATTATATTCTTGAAAACTCTAAAATGTAAATGGGTGCTTTTTATAAATGATAGAATACTGTATTTGTCAGCCAAAGGGGTGCTGATGCAAAATACCAGAAATCAGTTGGTTTTATTAAGGGTATTTATTTGGGGTAGAAGCTTACAGTCACAAGGCCATAAAACATAAGTTACTTCCCTCACCAAAGTCTGTTACCACATGTTGGAGCAAGATGGCTGCCAGTCTCTGTGAGGGTTCAGCCTTCCTCTTCCTCTTAAGGCTCCATGGTCCCAGCTTCTTCCAATCTCAGCAGTAGGCTGGGATAAATCTTGTCACTCTCCTAGGGCTCATTTCTTTTGGGGCTCAGCTGCAGCTATAGACTATCAGGCTCTTTCTTGTCCCAGGGCCTCTGCCATGTCTATGGAGCTGTCTCTATTCCTCTGTGATTTTCTCCTGTGTGTTTATTTCCTGGGGCTCCAGCATCAAAAACTTCAACTCTCTCCTCTGCCCTGTTGTTTTCTCTGTGGTTCACCACCCACCAACGGACTCAATGTTCTAATGATGTGGTCTGATCAAAGCCCTAATCATAATTTAATCAAGTAAAAGTGAAACCTCTGAAGTTAATACAATCTAATATGCCCAGAGGAAGAGACCAGTTTACAAACATAATCCAATATCTATTTTGGAATTCATGAAAAATGCCAAATTGCTACAAACACCTTAAAATAATTTTTAGTACCCTGTGTTTGATTGACTTTTAAAACTTCCTATTAAATGTATGTTCACCATATTTCTGTCAATACAATTAAGTTATATTAATTGTAGTAAAATAATGTCTCTCCACAAATAAATTCAGTGTCACAGTGTCATCTCTTTTCTGGGTTGCTATATCCATAGACTTAAAAGTAAATGAGAGATAAAATGATGAGGAAATAATAGTTCTTTTTGTTCTTTATGGAAAACAAACATTAATCATTAAAAGTTTTCTATAATTATTCTGCATTATGCCCAATAAATGGATGTGAAGAAAATGTTATGGCAAAATTAGCAGAGGCCCAATGCACTTAAATTCTAAACATAGGTTATGAAAACCATCTTTAAGATAATGGTTGATATTAAGTTCAAATTATTTAAGAATATGAATTATGATTTAGGATTAAACTGGGGAAATGATAATGTTTATAATATTGAGATTTCACTGAAAGCATAGTCCTTTCTTGAAAAGGGCACAGAAAAGTTCTTGTAGAGAAAACCCTTAGCAGTAAATACGTGAGCAGACTTCAACAACAGCCCTTTATTTAAACTTATCTTGTCCACAAAATTATGGCAAACAATAGGAACTGAAAAGGAATGAAGTTACAGAAGTACCAGAGTACTTAAAGTGTATAGTTGTATTTTCTACCTTTTTAAAATGAATGCATGTTCATAAATAGAAAGTTGGAAATAGTGGAAAATAACTTTAAAAATACAATTATAGAAAAGTTACTGTGAACATTTTTTGTATTTTTCTAATTCTTTTTTCCTATATAATTGTGTTTGCTATTGCTAAAATCCTTTCCTTGACCAAGAAAGATATTATTTTGTTAAGTTCATTCAGTATTGTACTAGACTAGTATATTAGTCAGCCAAAGGGGTGCTGGTACAAAATAACCAGAAATCTGTTGGATTTTATAAAGGGTATTTTTTTGGGGGGTAAAAGCTTACAGTTACAAGGCCCTAAAGAGTCCAACTCAAGGTTGCTTCCTAACCAAAGTCTGTTGCCACGTGTTGAAGCAAGATCGTGGGCCATATCTGTGATGGTTCAGCCTTCCTCTTTCCTCTTAAAGCTCCATGGGCCCAGCTTCTTATGATATCAGCTATATGCTGGCATAGTGCTCAGCTGCTCTGTTCTCTTCAGCTACAAACTATCAGGCGAATGGTTCATTTCTCTTCTTGGGACCACAAGATCAAAGCTCTCTCCTCTTCTGTCTGTGGAGCTCTCTTGCTCTGTGTGTTTTCTTCTGTGTCAGTGTCCATTTATATAGCCCACCAAGGGGACAGGGACTCAACCCTGAGTTGCCCTAATGATGTGGTCAATCAAAGTCCTACTCTTGATTTAATCAAGCAAATGTAAAACCTTTGAATTTAATTTAATCAAAGGGTATCATGCCCAGAGGAGCACATCAGTGTACAAACAAAATCTATATCTCTTTTGGGAATTAATAATAAATAATATCAAACTGCCACAACTAGTATGATACTTCTGTAGCTGTATCCATGGAGGAATCAATGTTTTATTTTTATTTTTATTTTTATTTTTGGTGGTTCTTTGGGAGATATCTGATCACTCATCTCCTTGCACTCCCTAGGTTCAGACCTCACACCCAGGAGGAAATAACTGGAAGCTCTATCTTTCTATTATATTGCAAACCACACACAGCTTTACTCACACATACACACACACACACACACACATTGTATATTGAAGAACTTCCTTTGTGAGAAATAAGTAGAGTAGTTATTAATAAATCAACATCCAAAATATTTCCTCTGAAATTCCATTTTAGTCTGAGGGTAAACAGTTGATAATTATAAATTATTTGCTTTAGTTGTTAAGAAACAGCAACACATTACAAAAAAAAAAAAAGAATAATTGAGGCAATAAAAAAGAATAATAAATATACCACCTTAATGCAATTGTTTTGATGTATTCCCTGGTAGTCTTAATTCTGAGCATCTTTTTAAATTTTAATAATTATAATAATAGTTTATGCAGTTTTGCATCCTGCAATTACCAATTTGTTACTTGGTTTTCATTATTTTTCTTTAGCTATATTAATTTGAATAGCTGTATCATAATTTACATACTATTGTTAACATGGACTATTAGAGTTAGTTACCATAAAATTATAGAAGGATCCTCTGCATTTATTGAGGCTTTTCTGTAATATGGATTTTTTTTTTAGGGAAATATCAGGAAATGTAGTTACTAGGTCCAAACAATGTGAAAATGTTTCTTAATACATTTCTTAATACATTAAGAAAATGTTTCTTAATACATATTGCCAAATTGCCATAAATATGGCAGTGATTGGTTTTAGCAGGCAAATTAAGCCATTTTCCTACCCATAATTCTATAGTCAAACATTTTGTATGTAGGATGGCTCCAAGCAGTGCCATATTAACTGAAATTCTTCAACAACTCATGTGTAAATTAACTGAGGGTAACTTATTAGATTAATGCTTAAAATATATTCTTTTATTAAAAATAGGTATGATTCTAATTTAAAGTGAATTTTAAAAAATTATTGTATCCAGATGAAATTATTTTGGAGCCCAGATACTTTGAATACATGTAAATTTTAAGTGTTTGGCAGCTTTTCATGAAATTAATGCCTTGGGTATTAATAGTGGAATGAAACAATTCTACCAAAGGAAAACTGGTTTCAATCTTTTATAATTACAGTTTGGAACCTGTCAGTGAAGGAGTAATTTTATGAAAAACAATACCATTTGTAATAGCATGACCCTTGGACACATGTTTGGATGCTAACCCCTGATCCTGTGGGTATCAACCCATTTGTAAATAGACCCTTTGAAAATGTTATTTTGGTTTAAGGTGTGGACTCATATGTGAATAGGATCTTTGAAGATCATATTTTTTAAGGCCAAATTGAATCAGGATGGGCCTTAATACATGGGACTGGAGACTTTATAAGCAAAAGGAATTTGGATGCCACCAGTAGAAGCCGTACATCAGCAAAAACCAGAGGTGCAGACACAACGAGAGAGAGGAGCAACAAGAGAGGGAGGGTTTCTGGAACATTACAGACTTCACAAGAAAGGAAGCTGTGCCAATACTGGACTTCCAGCCCCCAAGACTATGAGACAATAAATTCCAGTTGTTAAGCCAACTAGTTTGTGGTACTTATCATAGCCATCCTGGCAAACATGACATCAACATCAATTAATGTTTAATGGGTACTTAGAAAAAGCCAAAATAATTAGTATATTCTTTGTGTACATTATTTCATGCATTTCACATCAATGCCTGTTATAGTTATTATTATTGCCATTTTTAAAGATGAAGAAACTGATTATCAGAGTGGTTAAATGATATGGGCAAGTTGCACAGCTAGTAAGGGATCAAGCTTGGTGGAAACCCTTAACATCTCTGACTTCAGAGCCCATGTTCTTTATAATATATTTCACTAAAAGTGTGCAAATTAGTTTCTGACAGAGAGCTGCTTACTGGTCATGATTAGCATAGTCTTGGGGGAAAAATGAACCCCCTACAGTATCAATTTTTACAAAATACTGAGATGATCTTTCATGAATGCTGCTGTAGATACGGAAATATCTAAAGGCAAATTGTCTTGGGCACTGGGAATATGAGACTGCTCCTACATTGTGGTCACGTGACCAATCAAGATGCCTTTCTGCTCAGTGAGGTTATGATTTATGATAGTTCCTGGATTTCATTCAAATGGATTTTAAATGGCTCCTTCTCTCAATGTGGCACACCCTTGTGCAGAACTAAGGCACTAAGAGCTCAAATGCCCAGCAAACAGTCATTGTACATCTTCAGAGCCTGCTGTTCCTGCAGCTAATTCAGATGGCCTGTGAGTGCTGATGTCATGGAACCATCTCTGCCCATGTGCTATCAGAAGCTGATTATGAGATTTTTCTGCTCTATAATGATGGACTACTACAAAGAGTAATATTGGAGGCCTTAAATGTGTTCCCTATATGCTGTTTTTGCCAACCAGTAGTAATGTAGATTCGCGGTTCAGAAGTATTTAAGAAACCTATTTTAGCAGGAAACTGGAGCTTTAAAGAAAGTTCTTGTGGTTAAAAATCTCAACTCTCTATAAATCACTATAAGATCTAAAGATTAAGAACACTAAGTTTGATTTAACTTACTTTCTCAGAAATGAAATCAGCGAGGCAGTTATAGTCTGTTTTACCCGAAATTCCAGACATTAGCATTTCTAATTCTAATATCTCCTCCTTCTCTTGTAGATCATAGACATCACTTATTTATAATGTGACAATGAAAGAGGAGGACAATTTTGTGTACTATAATCACTAGTTCTGCTTTTTTATTTCTTGCATTTTAATTATCTGAATTTTTTCATCCTCATCACCACAGAACATTTTTCAAACAGACTTTTAAGATTTGGATTCAGATTCAGGCTCTCCTGTTTACTAACTGTGTGAGTTGGGAAAACCATGTTTTCTGCCCCAGATGCTTGGCCTGTAAAACTGGTATAAAAATAGCACAGTCCATATGATTATTAAAAGATGCAATAAAATCACGTTTGTAAAGTATTTAGCAGATTGAAGATGATTATTCATAACTTGAATATTAATATAGCTAGCATTGTCCTAGAAAATTTTAAATAAATCAACAAATCTCAGTTGTTCCCCACAAGGAACCTCTTCCTAGCATTAGCTGTGAAGAGCAGCTCTAGTGCAATTCAATGCTTCTGCTCTTGTGCCTTTTAATTTAGCCACATAGATGTCTCCTTGTATCTCAGTTTCAGCAGCTATTCATGATAAAGAGCCTATCTCTTTAAGATGCCCCTTAGGTACCCCAAAATTGTATTTCAAGTATTCTATTCCACACAGATTTCAAACTATGCCATCCCAAATGCCTCCAAATTTATTGGAAACATACACAAAGTGTAACATACACATTTTTCTTAGTTATCTTTTTAAAATGTTTATTTTGAAATAATTTCAAACTTTCAGAACAATTGCAAAAATAATACCAACACTGTGCAGAGAATTCTAACATAACTCCCACCCGAATACCCAATCCTCCTATTTTTAATATTTTGCCACAATAATCATATCATTCTATTGATCCACTTATCATTCTATTTGTTTTCTAAACATTTGAGAGTAGATTATATACATGATACTTCTTTAATTCTTAAAACGTTCATGTAACTTTTCTAAAAATAAGGATATTTGTGCGTGTGGCCACCATAAATACAGTTACCAAGTTCAATAAATTTAATAATGTTATAAAGCTTACAGTCCCTGTAATGTCCTTTTGAACATTTTTCCCTCCGTTATTACAGGAACATGTATTGCCCTCAATTACTATAATTTCTTTAATCTCTCTTTCACTCTCACTTTTTCTGTTAAACTGTGGAAACATATATACAACATGACATTTTCCATCTCATCCACTCCCAAGCATGCAATTCAGTGGAATTAATCACACTCAAAATGCTATGCTACCCTCACCACCATACAATACTAGAACTTTCCCATCACCACACACAGAAATCCTGTGCGCTATTTGCTTTAATTGGGGAAGTTTTCAGCCATTATTTCTTCAAATTTTTTTCTGCTCTTTACTCTCTTCTTCTGGAACTCTTAGAATACAAATTTTGTTATGCTTGATGGTGTCACATAGATCTCTCAGGTCCTGTATACTTCTTTTCATTCTTTTTTCTTTCTCCTCTTTGGACTAAGTTCAATTGTTTTATCTTCAGTTTCAGTGATTCTTTCTTTTACCTGCTTCAATGTGCTGTGGATTCTAGGGAATTTTTAAATTTTTATTTATTTATTTTTTATTTCTGTTGAATGTGCTCTGTTGGGTTTCTTAAAATGACTTCTCTCTCTTGACATTCCCTTTGTGTTCATCTATTGCTGTAATTCGTTTGGATGGCATTCCTGATTTATCCTCATGGCAGAGTCTTGAAAATTTGCAGCTATTTGGAGGTAAGTAGATTTCCAAATACATCCCTCTCTGGAAGAATCAATATTGCTTTCTTTTAATGCAAGCATTTATAAATAATAATAAAGCTTCTGCCAACTATACACACTGACAGCTAAAACAAAGTTTTCTCTTCATTGAAGATGGAAAATAACATCTTCCAAACTGTGATGGAAATATTATTTTCCTCCCTTCTCCCATTATTATGTGAATTAGTGTCTAGCCAATCATTGCTAGGTTTATTTATTTTTTTTGTCATAAGAATATTGGGCATTTCACTTTAAAAAAAAACATTTCTGTTTCTATAACATTGCTCATCTCTCTCTTGAAGTTGAAAAAATATGGAATGAAATAAATAAGGTCATGTATTTCTTTAGCTCTTTGAACATATTTGGGACCATTTAAAAAAAATTTTTTTTTTCAGGTCTGTCCAAGCATTGGTCTTCGTAATCTGTAGTTTTTAATTCTTTATTCTGTTCCTTTTCACAAGCCAACATTTCCTATTTCTTTGTATGTTTTGTAATCTTTTATTTCAATCTAGATGTTTTGATATTTTAACATGTTATTTCTGAAATTTTGACACTGAGGCATCTTCCTTCATCTTGCTTCCAACTACTGCTATGACAGAGATTTCCATGAATACCAGGAACTAATTTAAAAGAAAGAGACAGAGGAAGGAAGGGAGGGAGGGAGGGAGGGAAGGAGGGAGGGAAGAAAGAAAGAGAGAAGAAAGGAAAGAAAGGAAAGGAAAAAAAGGAAGGAAGAAATACATATTTCTCAGTCCTGCAGACTGTTCTGGACAAGTGTCCACAGAGCTTACCCATCCTAACAATAAATTTAGGGAATAGCCTGAGGCAAAAGCATAAGCTCCTTTTGGTCTTTTCTGCACATGCATCTTGCCTTGGGCATGTATGTGTGTGACCCTAGGAATGCCCTGTTTCCACAGATCTGAATGTCCCCTCTTCCCTAGGAAACAGGTCCTTGCCACTGCACAGTGTTCCCTGTCTACTGAGAAATAAACTAAGCTGCAAGGCAACAGAAACATTTATTTGGGGTCTTAGAACTGAAATTTGGGGAAGACAGACTGAAGTAGCAACCCAAATTGTTTCCCTTCTTGTCGCTTCCAGGCAAGAGTTTTTAAAGAAGAAAAAGATTACATAAGTTGTCAGTTTTTTTTTTTTTTTTTGTGATGGATGGATATTTAGGGTGCGCCAAATGTCCCTCAGGTTATAGTTTACTGAGTTCCTATCTTGTGGCTAGTTTCTGGTGTCTGGATGCCCTTAGGGTTTAGAGGAACATTGTTGCTTGAGGCTTTGCATACTTGGGCAGTTTGTGGTATCTGGCTGAGATTTGCATCAGAGTAACCTCCACAATGACCTCCCTATTCCATTTTAAATCTCTTAGGCATAGTAACTCTATTTTGTTTTATTTCTTTTTATATTCCACAGCCATGAACCCTTTGCTCTAGGAAGCTTGCAATTTGACTGTTCTCATACAGTGGTCTATAGGAGAGCTCTGTGAGCTGCTCTCTACATGCAGGGAAAGTTCTGGGATAGCATGCCTGCAATGAGTGTCCTGAATCAGTCCTTCAGGCTGCCACAAGACTGACTGGCACAGACATACCTGCTCCCAGTATGTACATGAGGGTGACCAGCATCAGCGATCCACACTGGAATGCTGAGCTGATGAGGGGATGGCAGGGAAAAGGGCGGAAGAGGCAAGCCAGATCTCCACAAGGCTTTCCTACTGTTTGTAACTTTCCTTTTTCTTGATTCAGTGCTTGCCCTGAATTGCAACCCTTTAACTCTTTCCTGGAGCTTTAAGAAAGATGGTTCTGTCTGCTCTTATTTGTTGCTCATAGCTACTATTGGAGGATGGAGCCCTGGAGCAGATTACTCTGCCATATAGATGTTTTAAAGTTCATATGACTCTATCCCTCTTAAATGAGGACGCTGTTAGGTGGTTTTAACCAATGTTGCACAAATAAGAGGTGTCAGAACAAGTCTAGATTTTAGAGAGGTAGAATAGCGTTGTGAGTAAGATCAGGGGCTCTAGAGCTAACAGGTTTGTTTAAATCCTCACTCTGCCCCTCACTCAAATGTGACTTTGAGCAAACTATATAACATATTTGTATCTATATTTGTTGCCGAATTTTTTCCTAGGTTCTTGGCTAAGCAACAAAAAATGAATTTTAAGTGCGTGCCAGTTCATTTAGGCCAGTAGTTTATTAAGAACATGAGAGAAGAGAAATGGGAGAAAATACCCAAACACAGCAAGAACAGGTTAGAACAGGGCAAAGGAAAAAGGAAAAAGGACCGATTCAGCTTCTGCACTTGCTTTTTTAACAATTATTACCCCCTTTGCTAGGATGGGGGAGGAGTCTCAGCTGTTTGCTGTTTTGATTGGTTACCTCACCTGTCAATTCCCCAGGAGGTCCAATGGCAAGGCCCTTTGAGAAAATCCGGGGCTTTTCTTTGGTTCTGGAGGAAATCCCACTCCAAATGGGGAATTCTCATGAGGTTCTTCCAGCAGTCATCTTGTAAGGTCTTTCCCGCGGGGAGGTGGGGTGTGTTCCCACCGCCAGGTGTCCCATGGCAGCGGCTTTTCTGCCAGGTCACAGATTCGTCTTATTCCCTAATCTAGCCTGCCTCATATTTACACACATAAAATGTAACACCTCATGGGGTGTAGCTAGGTTTAAATAAGTAAAGTCAGTGAACATGTAGTACAATGTCTGGTGCAGTCTAAGCAATAGGTGACAGTTTACTGTTAAACGTGACTTCCAATTCACCATTCCTTCCATTTCCCTTTCTATAGATGTTCTTAATGGTATCCTCAAACAATCAGAGGGATAGAATGAATTAACACACATAACTCTAGTCAGTCCCTCTGCTAGTCTCTTTATATGTATTGTTCCACTGAATATTAGCAAACCTCAAAGATATTAATGTTTACATTTTAATGATGTAAATTATTTGCTACTACCACCAAGATCTGCACTTGTAGCAGCTCCACCCTAGGCTTTGAGGTTTCACACAGTGGCCTTCCTACTCATTGCAGCAAAGTGACCTTGGGGTGGGGTATCTGGGCCCACATGTTCCTCTCCTTGCATCCTGACTGCTGGTACAGGCTGAATATGGGCCCCACACTCCAGCACCATCCATTTTCAGGACTAGTTGATCCAGTAAGTGAGTTGTTCCACAAGCCTTAGGGGATTCCAACTTCCATGGCCATTGTCCTGCTGTCTGTATTAGCTAACATGTTTTTAGGGGTCTGATAACCATCACCATTGGGTGCCTTTACCTAGAAATAGGTTCATCCTGCAGAACCAGTTTTACTTACCAAAAGTGGCCCACCAGGCACTCACATCCATGCCCAGCTCATGTCAGGGAGCTGGGCTTCTTACCCATTTAAAGTTTTAGAATATGTTTAGATCATTTTGTCCCCAAGATCTCTAATCATTCATTTTACTGGATAAAATTACATGGTGGTTGCCTGGGAGTATGCCAGCTATCCTGAGGAAAATTTCAGAGGGAACAAGCTTCTAGATGGTTCTATTAGTCTTTTGCCCCTGTACCCAGATCAGATAACAGGTTTTCATGTGAGGACCACTGTGGACCTCCATCGCGGTTTCCTTGGCTTCGCCTTGCCCAGCCATTGTTCACCATCTTTTGTGTCATAACACAAAATCCTAGAGGTCAACTGTAGCAGGTTGATATTATTTATGAGTTCCCAAAAAAGATATTGATTGATTGTAAACTGGTCTGTTCCTCTGGGTATGATACCCTTTGATTGTATTTAATTCAAAGGTTTTAAGTTTACCTAATTAAATCAATTTAGGGCCTTTGATTCAACCACATCAGTAGGGCATGGCTCAGGGTTGAGTCCCCACTCCCTTTGTGGGCTATATAAATGGACACTCAATCAAGAAGACACACAGAAGAAGACACAAGAGCTCCATAGACATGGAAGAGGAGAGAACTTGGTCATTTCAGTCCTGCCATGTGACGGAAAGGTGAAGGCTCAAACAGCTATAGCCCCAGGGACAGCTGAGCCAATCACCTGATAGTCTGCAGCTGAAGAGACCAGAGCCCTGAGCAGTTGAGAAGACTTAGAAAGAAACGAGCCTTCCAGCCTACAGCTGAGATCGGAAGAAGCTGGGCCCAGGGAGCCTTAAGATGAAGAGGAAGGCTGTACCCTCACAGAAATCAGCAACCATCTTGCTTCAATACCTGGCATCAGACTTTGGTGAGGAAGTAACCTTGAGTTGGACTTTTTAGGGCCTTGTAACTGTAAGCTTCTATCCCAAATAAATACCCTTTATAAAATCCAACAGATTTCTGGTGCTTTTCATCAGTACCTCTTTTGGCTGGCTGATAAACCAACCTACATATTTTTGTTTCCTAGTTCATTCATTTTCATGACTGAATCTAATTCATGCCACACCAGAGATTAGGGATACTGCTGTGTTCATAGATGTTCCAGTTTCTCAGATCTTAATTCTTCTGTTACCAGATTTGAACACTGACAAATAGGCTAGCAATGATTTGAACTTCAATTTCTCTGGTACCTTGGAAAGTTGAATAACATCCCTGACTTCTTTAAAATAGTTTTTGCAATTGTCATACTATTACTAGCCAAAAGTTTCCACTAAATTTCGTATGTTTGTATGTGTGTATATACACAGCCACTTTTCTCACCCTTAATTTTTTTTTAACAAATCAGTTTTATTGATACATATTAATACAGCATCTGTCCATCCAAAGTGCATAATCAATGGTATTCGGGACAATCACATAGCTATGCATTCATCACCTCAAATATTTTTAGAGCATTTTCATTATTCCAATAATAATAATAAACAACAAACAAAACTCATCACCTCTCAGTCTCTCTATACTTCCAGCTATTCTGTTTCCTTCTCTCTAGTATATTTGTATTTATATTCTGTAAAAATAGTCTTATAAATGCAATATCTTCCATATTTGTAATTACATGAGGTTTCACTATGTTATAAAGTCCCATGTTACATTTTGTAGTTTTCCTTCTGGTAATGTACATGACCTTAGACTTCCCCTTTCAATGACTTGTCATATCCGTATATTAGCTGTGCTAATTACAAACACTGTGATGTGCTTTCACATTTCTATTAATTTCCAAAGATTTACATATAGGCTTTTAACCAGTTCAGCACAGATTAAACTTCAGTTTTCCATTCTCTACCCTCATTCTATTTTCTGGTGACCTGTATTCTAATTATTAACTCCCTGAGTTAACATAATATATTTAGTTCATAATAGAAAAATCATAGAGTATTTGTCCTTTTGTGTCTGGCTTGCTTGACTCAACATAATGTCCTCCAGGTTCATGCATGTTGTCATATGCTTCACAACTTCATTTCTTCTTACCACTGCATAATATACCATCATGTGTATACACCACAATTTGTTTATCCATTCATCAGTAGGTTGTTTACAATTTTTGGCAATCATGAATAACACCACTGTGAACACTGGTGTGCAGATGTCTGTTCATGTCACTGCTCTCAGGTCTTCTGGGTATATGGTATTGTCGAGTCACATGACAAGTTTATCTTCAACCTCTTTAGGAACTGCCAAATAGTCCTCCACATTGCTGTGCCACTCTACATTCCCACCAACAGTGAATAAGTGTTCCTATCTCTCCACATCCTCTCCAACGCTTGTAATTTTCCAACTTTTTAATAGTGGCCAGTCTAATAGCTGGGAAATGATATCTCATTGTAGTTTTCATTTCCCTAATCACTATTGAAGTTGAACATTTTTTCATGTGTTTCTTCACAATTTGTATTTCTTCTTTGGACAATTGTCGTTTCAAGTCTTTTGCTCATTTTTAATTGTATAGTTTTTCTTTTTATTGTTGAGTTGTATGATCACTTTATGTATCATGGATGTTAAATCCTTATTGGATATGTGATTGCCAAATATTTTCTCCCATTGAATCAGTTGCCTTTCACCCTTTTGAAAAAGTCTTTTGGGGTACAAAAGTATTTAATTTTGAGGAGGTCCCATTTATTTTTTCTTTTGTTGCTCGTGCTTTGGGTGTAAGGTTTAAGAAGCTACCACCTATCACAAGATCTTGACAATGTTTTCCTACATTTTCTGTTAGGAGTTTTATGGTTTTTGCTTTTATATTTAGGTCCTTGATCCATTTTGAGTTAATTTTGGTATAAGGTATGATATACTGGTCCTCTTTTTTTTCTTTTGACTATGGATATCCAGTTCTCCCAACACCATTTGTTGAATACACTGTTCTGGCCCAGGTGGGAAGGGTTAACAGCCTTGTCAAAAATCACTTGACTGTAGATATAAAAGTCTATTTCTGAGTTCTCAATTCAATTCCATTGGTTAATCTATCTTTATGCAAGTACCATGCTGTTTTTGCCACTGTAACTAAGTAATATACTTTAAAGTCAGGAAATTAGAGTCTTCCAACTTTGTTCTTCTTTCTTAAGACATTTTTGGCTATTCAGGGCCACTTACCCTTCCAAATAAATTTGGCTATTGTCTTTCCATTTCCGCAAAAAAGGCTGTTGGGATTTTTATTGGGTTTATGTTGAATCTTTAACTCAGTTTGGGTAGAATTGACATTTTAATGATATTTAGTCTTCCAATCCATGAACACAGAAATTCCTTCCTTTTATTTAAGTCTTCTTCAGTTTCTTTTAGCAATGTTTTGTAGTTTTCTAGGTCTTTAATGTCCTTGGTTAAGTTTATTCCTCAATATTTGATTCTTTTAGTCACTATTATAAATGGAATTTTTTTTCCTGATTTGCACAACAGTAGTGTATAGACACGCTATTAATTTTTGCATATTAACCTTGTATCCCAACACTTTGCTATTCGTTCAAGTAGCCTTGTTTTCTAGATATAGGACCATATCATCTGCAAATAGCACAAGTTTTACTTCTTCCTTTCTCATTTCAGTGCCTTTTTTTTCCTTCATCTAGCCCAATTTCTCTAGCTAGAACTTCTAGCACAATATTGAATAACAGTAGTGACAGTGGGCATCCTTATCTTGTTCTTGATCTCAGCAGGAAAGCTTTCAGTCTTTCACCATTGAGTACTATGCTAGGTGTATGTTTTTCATATATGCACTTTACAATTTGAGAAAGCTTCCTTCTATTCCTAATGTTTGGAGTGTTTTTATCAAGAAAGGGTGCTGTGTTTTGTCAAATGCCTTTTCTGCATCAATTGAGAAGATCACACGATTTTTCTTTTTCAATTTATCAATGTGATTTATTACACTAATTGATTTTCTTGTGTTGAACCACCCTTGCATACCTGGGATAAAGCCCACTTCATAGTGATGTATAATTCTTTTAATATGTTTTGGATTCAGTTTGCAAGAATTTTTTTGAGGATTTTTGCATCTATATTCATTAGATATATTGGTCTATAATTTTCTCTTTTTGTAGTATCTTTATCTGGTTTTGGTATTAGGGTGATGTTGGCTTCAGAGAATGAGTTTGGTAGTGTTCCTTCCTATTCAACTTTTTGGAAGCACTTGAGCAAGATTAGTATTAGATTATCTTTGAATGATTGGTAAAATTTACCTGTGAAGCCACCTAATCCTGGGCTTTTCATCTTTGGGAGGTTGTTGATGACTGTTTCAATTGCTTCACCTGTGATTGGTTTGTTGAGGTCTTCTCTTTCTTCTAGGGGCAGTGTAGGTGTTTTGTGTATTTCTAGGAATTTGTCCATCTCCTCTACACTGTCTAGTTTTTTGGCATACAGTTGTCCATAGTATCCTCTTATGATCTCTCTTATTTCTGCCGGGTCAGTGGTAATGTCCCCCCTCTCATTTCTGATTTTATTTATTTGTTTCTCTTGTTTCTTTGTCATTCTAGCTAAGGGTTTGTCAATTTTGTTGATCTTCTCAAAGAACCAAATTTTGGTTTGGTTGATTCTATTATGTTTTTTTGTTCTAGAGTTCATTTATTTCTGCTCTGATCTTTACTCTTTCCTTTCTTTGGCTTGGTTGGGATTAGTTTGCTGTTCTTTTTCTAGTTCTTCCAGGTGTGCAGTTAGATCTTCAATTTTAGCTTCTTCTTTTTAATGTAAGCAATAAGGACAATCAGTTTCCACTTCAGCACTACCTTTGCAGTGACCCATATGTTTTGATATATTATGATTTCATTTTCATTCATCTCAAGATATTTGCTGAATTCTCTTGCAATTTCTTCTTTGTCCCACTGTTTATTTAGGAGTGTATTATGTTTAATCTCCATGTATTTATGAATTTTCACTTTTCCCATCCATTATTGCTTTCCAGCTTTATTCTGTTTTGATCAGAGAAAGTGCTTTGTATAATTTCAATCTTTTAAAATTTATTAAATATTGCCTTTTGACCCAACATATGGTCAGTCCTGGAGAATTATCCATGTGTGCTTGAAAAGAATATATATCCTGCT
>PVKH010014188.1:0-16575 GCA_004027955.1 Chaetophractus vellerosus
TCATTTTCACGTTCTTCTGTGTCTGCTTGTCTCCCCCCGCTGCGGTGACCTGCCAAGTCAGCTCACTGCACGACGGCCTGCCTGCTCACGGCGGCCTGCCCTGCCCGCGGCAGCCTGCCCTCTCAAGGCGCTGTGCCCGCTCAAGGAGGCCCCGGGAATCGAACCCAGGGCCTCCCATGTGGTAAACCGGAGCCCTACCAATTGGGCCACAGCCGGCCCCCGAAGCAAAAGTTCTTTATGTTACAAAATTAAACTGACAAAGTTTCCAACCTTTGATATAGTTTGGTTTCAGGCCAGCCTTCAAATACAATTTTAATTAAATTAACAATTTTCAAGGGTCTATTCTATCTTTATAGGTGTTGGAAAGAATACAAACATATCTTAATTTTTAAAAATTTGTAATTTGTCTTTCCATCAAGTATCTGAGGTGGCTTTCTGTATATTCATAAAGGACAAAAATACAATAGAAATTTTTAAAAATAGAAAATCAAAGAAAAATAAGACATTTCCTTTTGAAAAGGTTAACAGTCATACTAGAGCTCAGCATCAAATTTGGATCTGAACTTTCTGGAAGTTGGGGCAAAAAGAGAAACATTAAATTATATAGATGTGATGGTCATAAAACAGGAAGCATACCACTTCGTAAGAAAAATAAAAACTCTCCTGATATTAAATCTAGGAGAAAATGTGTAGGCATTCAACAGTATAACAAATACTAAGCAGATTCCAAACGCTTTTCTTTTTCAGTGACCTTCCAATAAAAGCCAAACACATTGAATGGATAATTCAGTGAAGATGATTCTGAAAGGGACTAGACAAATTTTTTTGCAGTTTTTCAGTGACCTAACTTGATGAAAGGGAGGAAAGAGGATAACTAAAGTGGTGGATGAAGATCATATATCATAAACTAGAGTATCAAACATCTTTGCATTCCTACCACCTAAAAGAATTTTGGAAATGTATGTACCAAACCTACATTTTAAAGCTGAACTTCAAGTATATTTTATATTGTACTTAAATAGTTACAAAGGATGCACTTACCAGAGTATTTTAAAGACACTTTTAAATAAAATTGTTCCACCACTAACAGAATCTAAATATACCCACCATCAACATTTATGCATGAATAAACTCTTCAATGGTTATAAATTTTATTTCACTTTTTCTTTTAAGTTTTAGTCACACAAAATTATTTCTTATTTTAAACTTGAAAGTCTTTCAAATGATCATGTATATGACATGAGATTATTTTTTTAAATTTTCTGGGAACATAAAACTTAGTGATGAATTTTTTTCTGATTTATTGCAAATATTAGCATAGAATTAAAACTGGTAAATTACAACTTTTAATAAATAATTCTTGAAAGATAAAATTTATTGGGGACATACATCTTAATGAAATGAACTTTCATATTAAACATAATAATAACTTCATGTCCTTGGGTATTACTAATTGCTAAAATGGTCAAGGTTTAGTGTCACTTCTATTTCTATTCTTCATCATAAAGATATTGTACTGAGAAACCTTGTTTACATAAATAAGTTGTAAGTTTTTATTCTGTCACTTAATTCTTCAAATGCCTTTTGAGTTATGTGTCCAAAATATCATGCAAATCATCAAAAAATTTTAATATCAGCTGACATCTGATTAAGTCCTCTGTAAACTCTGAAGGAATGAATTACACTTGCATTAATATTTGGCAATTAAAACAAAAAAAAGAAAAAATGTTGACAATTACCAAGTCGTTCATTTTTCTCAATATCAATATTTTGAATTGTCCCTTGATTGGGATTAAACATTCTGCACCATTAAAATATTGTGGATAAGTGAGAAGTGTAATTTCTTTTGTAAAATGGGAAAAGGGTGTCTATGAAAGGGGACTGGGAAAAATAAACCTGTAGTTCCATCACAGGAACAATCTCAGATCACCTGAAGGACAAGGTTATATGGTAATTGAGGATATCAAAACAGATTCCTTTAATACCATCCATGTGTGCATACACTCTTTCACACAGCATAGTTTGAACACCAGCGACTTAATATATTCTAAATACCACTTCTCTCAGTCTGGCTTTGGAAATTGTATACATTCTACGACAAGAGTCTGAAGGACTCCCTTTAAGTTTTATCAAAGTTTCCACTTTATTTTAAAAATCATCCATGTTTGTTTTAAATAAAAATGTTTCATCCACCCAAAATGTGAACTGACATTTTCAAGTACCATACAAGTAATAATTTTTTATTCTTTGGTTTTGCATATATCACATATCCCAAGAGATTTTAGACCCCAATTTGAGAAGCAAAGACTTTACTTCTTAAGGTCAGTTTCCTCATCTGTTAAGTTGAGATAAATATGCCATGAGATTTCATATAAAAATCAAATGAGATCATGCATGTATGATGCTGCTGCTGCACTTTAGTCTGTCACCAAACAAATAATGAATTCCTACTATCTGCCAGGCACTGTCTGAATGCTGACCACAGCATGAACAAAACACCAAAATTTCTGCCCTCAGACACATTTTCTGGACTTAAGAGAAGACAACAAAATAGGTTTATTATATAGCCAGGATGGCACATAAACTCTGAATAAATAACAGCTATTTCTATTATTAATATTAACATGTTAATAAACATGCTACTGAAATTTAGAAACCTATCCTATTAAGTAGACCCCAAAGGAAAGCCATCCCATTTCACACGAAGGTAAGCCTAATGGTATCTTTAGGTTAAACCAAGATTATACTCAAAAACTAACTTCAGACCTGTTGCAGAATATGTATATAACCTTCCACAAAATCAAAAGACAACAACGCAAAGTACCTTACTAACCTTCAGTGCCTTTTAAAATTAAGATATAATTTACATACCATAAAATTCACTGTTTTAAAGTATACAATTCAGTGATTTTCAGTATATTCATGAAGCTGTGCAATCATAATAGGTTTTTTGCAAAAAAAATATATAATTGGGATCTATGATTTTGTACTGAAAATCCACGTAATCTAATGTGAGAAACAAGATATTCCCTTTCTTAAAAAAGACCCAGTGGCATCATATTAAAAAACTAATAGACTGAAATGGACAAAAATTTAAACTTTTAATAAAAAGGACTATACCTGTAGTTAACTGAAGAGGTAGAAAAGGATTAGAATTCATCAAAAACAAGGTTTGAAGAGTTTTGCTTGAAAAATAACTTCTTGGAACTTTAGTTATTAAAGGACATATGACAAGAGACGCTAATGAATTTCAACCCGATACCTAGAGCACCCCTTCTCAAAATAAGGCACCCATTGTATGTAATCATCTCCTTTACTTCTAGGTTGGCACTAGCTATGTACACATCCTTCGGAAAACTGTGGAAATAGTCACATAAATCATTTCCAACAGGGCCTAGTTCTCACTGAACTAGAGACTACAAAGCTAGTCAACTCTGCTGGGCCTATGAAACTTAATAAAACAGACCTCAACTGTCAAGAGAAACCTGGACATCCAAAATAAATCTTGCCAAAGCCATAGCATAGAGAACTATGTTCCCACATCTACATTCATTATTAGGATTATAAGCCAAGCTCAGGCCCTCTCAATAGGTTCTGTTAAACTTGGATACATTTGAAGCACTAACTTACATGATTTAAACCTAATATCATACCAAACAAACAATTCTCAAAAGCAAGCCTATTTGCTAATATGGCTAAAGACTTTCACTCTTTGCGTCTCAGCAATCTTTACCCCATCAATATCTAAAAGCATGGCTCAAATTTGCCAACAAAATGGAACAGTACTATAAGCTGGTAACTTGTTAATTATCTCCCTTCAGTAGCTAAAGATACATAATGAGCCTTTATTTATTTAAGGATATTTCTGTATATAACAAAAACTTGGAAGTTCTTTGGACAAGAGACTATTAAACAGTTCTATTATCCTTTGCTACATTTTACCCTTTCTTTCTTTCTTCATTCATTAAACAAGCATTGTCCAAGCCACTATCAGCTCTGCCTGGACAAATAGAATAGCCCTCCTAACTGACCTGGACTTCCACTTCTGCACCTCTACAAATACATTCTCCACACAGCATTGAAAGCAACCGTAATAGCCTGCACATAAAGCCCTCAAATGGTATTCCATATCACTCCTTATGTGGCTTGCAAAGCCCTGTGATCAGGCTTGGTCTCCTTTTCTGACCTCACCCAGTACTACTTTCCCACACACCAAATTCCAGCCACCATGGCCTTCTTTGTGCCCTTGCCAAGTGCTTTCCTGCCTTAGAGATTGTGCACTGGCCATTCCCTCTACATGGAATGCTCTTCCCCTTGGTCTTTCTATAGTGGCTCCTTCTTGTCAGTCAGATAGCATCCTAACCACTCCTTATCACACAACCTAAATAGCCAACTAGTCACTTACTTCACTCTAATAAGAAATGTTATTGCACAACATCTCACATTTTAAATTGTGTATTTGTCTTCCCATTTGATTATAAACCTCCATCAACACAAAAACTTCCTCTAATGTATTCTCAAAATCTAAAATAATGCCTGAGCACATAGAATGTGCTCAAAAAATTCTACGGGGGCCCAGCCCCAATCAAGACAGTAGAGACAGACATTTCAGGGCTCTGTCCACCCACAGAAGCTTTGAACAACCAGCAAGCACTGGCAAAAACATCTTCCTCAAGGTTCCAGAAAACAAGGACTGCATGAACAAGGTGAGCTCCAAATAAAGAATAGGCTACCTAAAAGCAATAGGATTCCATGGCACCCTGGCTCACCCCTCCCTCATCCCTCACCAGACTAGCACAGAGTCGGCCTGTACAACCAGTATGGATCCCTGGTCTGGGTTCCTGAGGGGGGGGGGGCGAGTAGGGGGGGGCAGTGTAAACCTTGCTCACATACTGGGAGCCTGTATGTCTGGCCCAATCTGGCCTGAGAGAACATCCCAGAACATGCCTTACATGTGGAAGGCAGCTCACAGAGCTCTCCTACACAACACTGTGGGAGAGCAGTCAAGTGGATGCATGGAACAAGAGACTGCTGGCTCTTGGACACAGTGCTGTGCCTGATGCCATAAGGAAACTTTCCTAAGAAAAAGAGACATTCGGAAACCATGCAAACAGAGGTCACGTATGCATGCCCAAGACAAGATGCATGTGTAGAAAGGACCAGGGAGACCCCTACACTTTGGTCTGTAGCTATTCTCTAAACTTATTATATGGATAAGCTCTGAAGGAGAGCACATGCATAGATCAATCTGCAAAAACTGGGAAAGGTGTTTTCTTTCTTTTCCTTCTTTTTCTTCATTCAGCCCTAACATTCAAGGAAAGCTGTGTGAAAAAAACACTAGCTGGATACAAGCTCAAGGAACAGATGCTTCCTAATCTAAATTCCAGTGATAACACATTAAACTATCAAAATATCAGCAAAAGATTATAAAACATACAAAGAAATAGTAAACCATGGCCCAGGCAAAGCATAAGATTAAGGATTAGAAAGCATCAATCAGGATGACCAGACATGGGCCATACTAGACACTTTTTAAAAATGGTCTAAATGTACTCTACAGAAAAACATGGACAAAGAATTAAAAGAAACGAAGAAAATGACAGAGGAAGACAGAGAATATCAATAGAGAGGTGTAAATTATGAAAAGAAGACTAACAGAGCAAAAGAGCACAGTTAATAGATATTAAAAATTCCCTAGAGGGGTTCTCCAGCAGATTAAGAGCTGGCAGAAGAAAGAATCAGAGAACTTGAAGTTAACGAAATCATTCAGTCTGAAGAGCAGAAAGAATGAAGGAAAGTGAATAGAGCCTGAGGAACCTGTGGGATACCATCAAGCATGCCAATATACGCACTGTGGGAGTCCCAAGAGAAAAAAGGAACAGAGAGAATATTCAAAGAAACAATGGCTAAAAACTTTCCAAATTTAACTTAAGACATGAATTCCCAGAAAAACAAAAGCTGAGGCAATTCATCACCACTAGACTGGCCCTACAAGAAAAAGATGCTAAAGACAGTTCTATAGGTTGAAAGGAAAGGACAATAGGCAATAGACTGAGGGCAAATGAAGAAATATATGTCTCTGATGAGGGTAACAACATGGGTAAGTATGTCAGTCCTACTGTATTTTTGGTTTGTAACTCCATTTTTTACTTCCTACAGGATCTAAGAAGCAAATACATACAATGTAGTGATAAATCAGTGGTTTTATATCATAATGTATAAACATGTAATTTGTGACAATAACTACATAAAGGTGGGGGAGACAAGGAATACAGGAACATAGTTTGTGTACACTATTGAAGTTAAGTTGGTATCAAACCAAACAAGATTTTTAGGACGTTAAATTTAAGCCCCATCGTAACGGTAAAGAAAATATTGGTGAATATGAAAGATCATAAAGACGGAAATTAGAGGATAGGCTGCCAGGGGCAGGGGACATGGGGAATGGGGAGTTAATGCATAATGGGTGTAATGTTTCTGTTAGGAGAGATGGGATAGGTTTTAGAAATGGAAGGTGATGAGGGTACTGCAATATTGTGAATGTATTTACTTCCAATGAATTGTATGCTTGGGAGTGGTTGAAATGGGATAGTTTATGTTGTATATATGTTCCCACATTAAAAAAATAAAGAGCAACTAAAGAAACAATGACAATTAAATGCAATACATGATACTGAATGGGATCTAACAAGGAAGGAGAAAAGGCTCAAAGGGACATTATTAGGGCACATGAAAAAAATGAAATATAGAATGTAAGCTTTATATTAATGCTAAATTTCTTGAACTTGGTAACTGTACTTAAGGTAAATAGTAAATGTTTTTATTTGGAAATATACATGGCAATAGTAAGTGTTCAAAGAACATGACGTATACAACCTACACTCAAGTGTTTGGAAAATGGAATAGATAGTTGGATGGACAGGTGAATATAGAGAGTGATATGGGCAAATGTGGCATAATGCTAAAATTGGTGGATCTGGGTATCTGGAGGAGGAGTATGTCAGAGTTCTCTATATGGGGTTTGTATTATTTTTATAATGTCCTGTAAGTTTGAAAATATCTCCAAAGAAAAAAGTTTTTAAAAATTCTGTGGAACAAATGGATAAAATGTCTATTACATCTAAGGTTCTACTCATGAGTAATTTCATTTTCTGTGTTAAACCAGTTACAAGTGCAAAATAAGTGGAAACTATAATTCAATATAATCTACAGCATCCACCTCAAAATTACTAAGAATGGAGTCATCTGAATTATCTGCCTCATGATTATCAATGAAAGAGAAATAATTTCTAGACTTGTTCCATCCATTATTTAACATTTAATTCTGCTTACACATAAATGTGGTCAAAATCTTCCTGAGTTGCACAACCAACTCTACACAAGTCTACAGATGGTATTTTTCACCATTTCAGTACCAATCTGTTATTTCATGAAATGATGGGAAGTAGAGAGTGCATAGAATTTATAACTCAACAGACTGCCAAAATGAGATGAACACATAAACACAAAATATATGTACACTGGCAGGAAGCATGCCATGTTGCTCTTGGAGAAATGAAGTTCAAGAAAAATATGTTAATTATAAATCTGAAACACAGATCATTTCACCCAAACTTACTTGTAACTTTTCATCTGTATAGTTAGACAAGAAAATCACCTAAAATTTAGCCTAGTGGTTCTAAACCATAGGACCACAGACCTCTATGAGAAATCTCTGAAGAAAAACATACAAGACACTAAAACTTGGTATATAATTTCAAGGGTTTATAGATTCCTGGCAGTAGGTCCCCAAGGGGTGGGGGTGGGATACTTAGATCTTATACACTCTCCCTGGAAGAATGGAACTGGGCAGAGGAGACTGGTATAAAGTTTAACCATGCTTGAGGAAAACTGGAAAGTAAGGTCAATTAACAAGGATGTCAATGAGCAAGTTATATAGAGATGGAACAAGGTTATCCCTAGGATGGGTTGCACAGAAAGTTTAATTGTTAAGAATAATATTAACTTGGTAATACAGAGAGCTAATCAACTTTGGATTCTAAAAACGCCTTTCACATTCCACCCTACCCAGCTTAGTTTCCAGGATTCGTCATTGTTATTACACCGTAAAGATGCTTAACTTTCTTGGCTTCTCTCTTCAAAATCCTAACCCTGTGGTTCTTCCACTTGTGCCATAAACACCATTCACCTTTTTAAATCCTTTAAAATGGGAGCGAGGGGGTCACCAAATCAACATCCATTTCATCTATAATCTAGTGATTCTCTCTCTGACCCAAGAAAATATAGGGAAAGGGTTGTCCACACTGACTGATTTTATCTTTCATTTACTTTTCAACCCAATCTGGCTTCTGTTCCACTGAAATTGTTATCAAAATTATTAACCTCCACACTGCCAAACTCAATGGAACTTTCCCTATCTTCCTCCATTCAAGCTTTCAGCAGCAATAAATATATCTTACCACTCTCCATTTTAAAACATTCTCCTTTCCTGTCTCTCTCCTCAGTCCACTTTGCTGATTCCTTCACTCTAACTGCTTGAAAAAATTCCATAAGTAGTTAGAATATATAAAGTTTAGATTCACTATTATGACTAGACTGCTTATTTAGCTTTTGACATAAAAGTTTTCAGATTTTGAGGCATAGCTCTTGGAATTGTGCTGTCCTATATGGTAACCACCAGGCATATGGAGCTATTTAAATTAATTAAAGAAAACTAAAATTCCACTTATTCAGTCACACTAGTCACATTTCAAATACTCAATAGTCACACATGTCTGGTAGCCAAAACATTCCCATCATCTCAAAAAGTTCTATTGAATAGTGTTGCCATACAACTTCTTCCTTAAAGTAAGCTCTCAGAAAATCTCTCACAAGTTGAAATATCAAGGCTATGTTGATGATTTCCAAATCTTTATGACAGAATATCTTCAGTAACCTATTTGCTATCTTGACTCTACTTTGTCAGCTGAAGAGATAGGGTGGTGGTGAGAAATGATTATGACAGAAAAATTAACCAGCCACAATGTAATCAAGGATGAAATGGATTTTCAGGGAAATTCTAAATTTGAGAAGAGAAGAAATAAATACTGCAAAAATAGTAGTAGATATTAATCAAAAGCCCATTACTCCCTACCTATCCAGTCCCAAAAACTTTAGGGAAAAAAAAAGTTTTGCAAACATCTTCAAACAGTATCTTTTCAACCACACCTTTTCACCACCAGTAAACTCACCTTTGATTTGGAAGAAATAATTAAGATCGCAGCTTATAATCAGCAAATGTAAATTACAATTTAGCTTGTTTAAATGTTTATTTCTTTAATTACGTCTCTAATACTTTCAAGATAAAAGTTTAAAAAAAACAAAAAACACAATAATGCACTCCAGCCATGTTTATAGTATATTGGTCAATAAAGCTTTCTCCATACTGTACATAAAAAAGACATAACAGTCATTACTTTATTAGCCACAAATAAGTTTTCTACTTTATAGATACTTAATGTTGGTGCCACTCCAATAGAGCTTATTTGTAAAAATGCAAAACTCCATTTTATAACTAGTTAACCAAAAAAAAAATTAGATGCAAAAATAAGACCATACCCCAAAAAACTCATAGAAAGCTTCAGAAAACAATGAAAATGAAAGGCCTTTCCAAAATAATGTATGGTATATTAATTTATTCATTCAATAAACATTTATTACCACTATAAACCTCTGGAATATGGTAGTATTAAATTAAATAAATATGAAGCAAGCATTTATTAAGTACCTACCATGTGCTAAGCTTTGGACTGGAGATACAAAGACCAAAAAACAAACAAACAAACAAAAAAAGACACAGTCCCTGCCCTCATGGAGCGCACAGTCTAACCAAAGCAGACAAACAATCACAAATGCAATGGCAGAGCACCAGAGAAGCATTACAGAAGAAGGAATTGGTTCTGCCTCGAGTATGCAGGGCAGGTTTCACAGAGATGGAGACAATGGAGCTGAGCCTTGGATGAGTAGGAGTTCGCCAGACGGAGGGGAAGGGGAGAAGCACATTCCAAGCAGAGGAGACAGCATATGAGCAAGCAGAATCTTGAAAGTACATGCCATGGTGCAGGATGAGTGGTCCAGCGCAGCTAGAGAATAAAGGTGCACACAAACTAAAGAGATGAATTAGATTTTTGTTTTTTATTTAAATGAATCATAACTGTCAGGAAGTAAATCTTCACATTACGCTATATGTAGCTAAACTGTGATTCTATTAACAATAGGATAGAGTGTATTCCACTCATTTCATAAATAGGTGAGCCCCTCATATAGGTGCCCAGCAATATGATTATAATAACTATGTTTTAAAAGGGAAGTCTTAGAAATATAAAATTAAATTTTCCTCTATACATTTAAGAAGCAAAATAAACCTTTCTACATATACAAGGTCCTAACTTTTACTTACTTGCTTGCTCTATTCCTACCCCTATCTCTTATCCTTCCTAATACTACCGTTAACTATCAACCCAAACAAACCCCACAGTTAAGCAATTCAGAAGCAAATCAGCCTTCCCTTCCCGTTCTGCTTCTCTAAACAAGGTACTTGCCAGTGTCCCTATGGAAACAAATGCAAAGTATTATGACATGATAAAACAATGCATTCTGACCTCCACACCAATTTTGGGGAATTAAGCAGAATTCTGAATAAAGACAGACATGAAGCAGAGCTCCCATACCCTTCCAAAACAGTAAAAAAGATGAGGAGCAAGAGAGCTTGGGTCAAAAAGCTTCCTACACTGGGGAGCGCATGTAGCTCAGTGGCTGAGCGCCTGCTTCCCATGTACAAGGTTCCGGGTTGAATCCCCAGTACCTATTTAAAAAAAAAAAAAAAAGCTTCCTAAACTGGCCACCAGTTAGCCTGGGATTTAGGAAGATGGGCAATAAGGAAAGGAAAGGAAAGGAACTAGCATGTCAAATGCTAAGTTAGTTGGGTTTTTTTTTTGTTTGTTTGTTTGTTTGTTTTTTGATTGCTAGATGTTTTTATATAATTTCCCATTTACTCTTCACAATCATGCTAAGGGAAGGACTGTATTATCTTAATTTAACAAATGAGAAACCTGATGCTTCCAGAGGTGGAAACTTGCCCAACACTGCATCAGCTAATATGTGGCAGAGCTTTAATATAAAACCAAGTCTGTCTGGGTCCAAAGCCCTTGACACTCTACCTCACTGCCTCCGAGTTCCTACAAAGAATGCAGCATTCCCAAGTTGCAAGCAGGGATTTATCAATCACATCACACAGAAGAAAAGCCCTACTTCTTCCTCCACTATTTTCACACAGTCAGTCTTATACAGTTGCAGGGGCAACACACATACACACATACTCCTGAAATTTAGAGGAAGAAGAAAATTGAGAAAAAAATAGGTACATAGGATTAGCTGCCATTAAGGGAGAAGAAGTTGTCTTTGTAAAGACATGTGGGTACTTTAGTACAATTAAATTAATATCATAACTCAAAATGCTATTTGTTTAAATTCCTACACAATAAACCATAAACTAAGCAGCTCAATCAAAGTAGAGCCAATGGAATACTCTCCAATCACAGTATTAGGATGAGAATATTATTCCTAAGAGTCATTATCCTCAAATTATCCAAAGTTCAAGACAAAAACTGTCCTTTCTCTGGGGAGCAGGTGTAGCTCAGTGGTTGAGCACCTGCTTCCCATATACAAGGTCCCAGGTTCAACTCCTGGTACCGTCTAAAAAAAACAAACAAACAAACAAAAAAAAAAAAACCTGTCCTTTCTCAAATCTTGAACCTGAAAGATAATAGGTAATTATAAGCTATGTGGTAAGGATACTTGCCACATTGCTGTTGTGGGGCAATAGGGACTTTTCTTTTTTAAGTGGACAATTAACATCAACAAAGAAATCTTTTATGATCAGATCCAATGGGCAAAAAGTATACTTCTGTGTTGGCTAAGAGAGATACTGAAAAGTTGTTTTCAACTATGCACAATTTACTTATAATCTCTCTATAACTACTGCCAACTATTAGAAAATAAATCAGATTTGTAAGTCAAAATGCTTTGCAAGAAAGAAAAAACTGGGATATTCAGGCAACCAAAATTCCAGGAACAATCTAAAATAATTACATAATTACAATGTAAAATACTTTTTTGAGAGCTTTTGAAATAGTATACATGTGCTATAAGTAAATTAACCAACCTTATTTTGATTAAGAGGATCATTCCGCAGTCTCTGTTTGTTCTTCTGTAATTTACTAGGCATCATCTTTCCAGTTCTGAAGTCAAAACTGCTGAGGTCAACAGTATTTCCCAGGTACCTTGCCAACTGAGGTTTGCTTCTGAACTTCTTACCACTTGGACTAGAAAGAAAAATAAGGTTAATTGCACAAAAGACAACAACATTTACCCTACATCTCTAAATACATCTTTTATTCTTCCCTTCCTTTCTGCCCCCAACTGTTACCACATTACTTTTTTACGTACGTTCTTTTTTTTTAAAAAAAGAAATTCTGCAGTTTTAAAGTTCCCCATAAGAAGGGATAGGTGTCATCTAATATAACGCTCCACTAGGCACGCATCACTAGAGCACGTAACAGATGTGACTACAGTCTATCTCACTGGTCACTCATTTTGCAACTAATGGCTGACTCCTAACACAAATTGTATGTACAGCCCAACATACATGCTGCACATCTTTAATCTTACAAATTTTTTTCCAAATTGCTTTGGAAATGCTGTGTTGTCTGTATTACATATACATACAGTAGGAATCAAAGAGAATCATCCAACACTTCTGAAGCTAACAACCCTTATTAAAAACACACTAAACACACAAACACTTGGTATTCATATAATCTCTGGGCTATCAATTCTGGCTCATAACAATTACAATAGGAAAAAAAAATCTGAATTCTGGCAATATTTAAGTGTTCCCCTAAATATAACTACTGAAATGAGAAAACTAGAGCAAGCATTTGTGCATGTATTTCTACAGTGTTATGAGTTTTGATAGTCCATCTCCTACCTTAGAGAAGCATATCAAGACTAATTTACATCTTATTAAAGAAATATTGTCAAAGCTGGAAAGCTATAAAAGTATCACAATTATACAAAGAGCTACATTATACTCATCTTTACTAAAGAAATGTTCCTATGCATTATCTTGTAAGAAAATTTTTATAAGAAGAATGTTCTCCGAAGTCTTAACTAATACATTTTCTTAGCCAAACGTGCAATATGCTTTTACAGTCATCATGATATGGCACTCAAAGAGAACTGTGAGAATTCTAGAATACTTCTCATTCAAAGAAGCCAGCATGTCATATTTAGAACTTCTCTTTGCAACTGAGTAATAAAAGAAAGTGAAGTCAACAGGAAGACAAAAGGAAAAAGGCAATGAAACCAAGCAATAAAATATTCCCCTCGAAGAGGTCAGAGAAATTCTCTCTGGGTCAAATACAAACCTATGCACCCCACTTTGTCACAAACTCTGGTATTCTGCCACCACAGACTTCAAGAAAACTAAAGATCGTATCAACATTAAAGAATGTCCACAATCACATGACTTAAGTATTTCTGAAACACAATTCAAGGTACAGAATTCAGGCTAGAGAAGATAACAAACAGAACATAATAAATAGGACAAAGGAGACAACCTAAGCATGCCAGGGAAGAGTATAGGGTTAAGCAAATATCAACTCCAATTCTAACCCAGATTTCCAAATATGCTCAGTATCACTTAATAAAACAGCATGTGACCCTCAATACTGTCCAAAGCTTAAATCTTCTACTCCCACACCTACTATTCTGTATTTCCTGGAATCTTTGTCACTGGTATCTCTGTCCACTTACCTAGTACCTAATCATCCAAGCCAGAAGACCACATCACAATCTTTCAGTGCCCTCATCCCTCAGCTACACATCCAAGTTCTAAACTTTCAGTATCCTCAAGGCTGACAAAATAGCTTCACCTCCTTAATGAGATAATAAAAAGACTTTAATCTGATATATATATAGAGATTTTCCCCCCAGATTCTTCCCTACCAGCCTCAATACCCCACATTCTGAAAATCAATGAATTTACTTAGCCATCAAAATATTCCATAGACCTTTGGCTCTTCCAGCCATATATTTTCAGATAAAAGGATGAGCATGAGCAATATCCAGCAAGTCAAAAGCCTATTAAAACCTCAAAGCCCTGCTAAAATACCACCACCTCCTTGAAGCTTTCTGTAAATCTCCAATCAGAGTTAGAAATGGTTCCTCTGGGAGAAGATGGTATCTGAGTAGCTCAAGCAGGGCAAAGCTCTCTTACAAAATAGGGGAGAAGGCGCAGAAGTTGTCTGAGGAAGCTGCTTTGGGGACATGCAGACCAGGAGAGTGCCACGTGCATTGTCCAGGAGAGACTGGGAACAGAGGGACAAAGAGGCCAAAAGGAAAACCGTGAGCTGCTGGTCCACGTGGCAGAGAACACTGCCTGACCCCCACCCCCAAGGTGAACAGCCTCAGTAGAACCTGTGGCTGTGCAGCCAACGGAGAGGGGAAAGGACAGATGCCTCCTTGGGAAGAGGGAGGGTGGGGCAGAGGCCTAAGTGTGATTTCTCTTCAGCGAGTTTAACCAGCAAAACCTGGTTTAGGATCGCTGGCTCAGAAGATCTAGTCAGTGGAAACTGAAGGATTCGTTGCCAGAGAAAAGTTTTCCAAAGAGCGCCATCTGCTGACCAGCCTGGAAAGTGAAGGAAGACAAGGCGTGTCTCACAGGTATTCTAGATCTAATCTATGCCCCATTAGTGGCTTCCTGCCCTGTTTTGATAACTTAAACAGGACAATCTTAAAATTTTAGAAAAAAACTGAACTAAAAATCAAAGAGAAGCTGTGAAATAAAAACCAATAGGCAACAGAGATAAATTGACCACCAGAGTAAAATCACCAATATAATAAGATGCCTAGATATCAACAAAAAAAGAAGCAGCTATATTAAGTGTAGCAGTGTGATGTTTATGAATTCCAAAAACAGATATTGGATTATGTTTGTAAACTGGTATGTTCCTCTAAGTGTATTAGATTATATTAGATTCAGAGGTATCAATTGATTAAGCTATGATTAAGGCTTTGATTTGACAAGGTCAGTAGGATACTGAGTCTCTATCCCCTTGGTGGGCAGGGACTCAGAGAGAAAATGACATGGCAGAGGAGAGAGTTGGAGTTTTGATACTGGAGCCCAGGGAAGTAAATACACAGAGAAGCAGATACATGAGGAAAGAGAAAAGGCTCCATTAGACACAGCAGAGGCCCCTGAAAGAAAATGAGCCTGATAGTTTGCAGCTGACCTTGTAAAGACAGCAGAGCAGCTGAACCCGGAAAGAAACAAGTCCTGGGGAGACAAGCTTTATGCTACCCTACAGCTGAGAAAGGAAGAAGCTGGGACCACGGAGCCTTAGAAGGAAGAGGAAGGCTGAATCCTCACAGAGACCGGCAGCCAAAGGGGTGCTGATGCAAAGTACCAGAAATCTGTTGGCATTTGACAGCATCCTTTCTTGATAAAAACACTACAAAAAACAGCAATAGAAAAAAGACAGCATCCTTTCTTGATAAAAACACTACAAAAAACAGCAATAGAAATTTTCTCAACATAATAAAGTGAAAAACTCACACCTAATACTGTACCCAACAGTGAAAAACTAAAAGCTTTCCTGCCGAGATCAGGAACAAGTATATGGATGCCCACCATCACCACTGTTATTCAATACTGTGTTAGAATTTCTAGCTACAGCAATTAGGCAAGAAAAAGTAATACAAGGCACCCAAATAGGACAGAAGAAGTAAAACTTTCACTATTCACTGATGATATGATCTTATACCTAGAAAATCCCAAAAAATCCACAACAAAACCCTAGAACTAACAGACAAGTTCAGCAAAGTAGCAGGATACAAGATTATTACACAAAATCAGTAGCATTTCTGTGCACTACTGTATTAGTAAGCCAAAGGGGTGCTGATGCAAAATACCAGAAATCTGTTGGCTTTTACAAAGGGTATTTATTTGGGGTAGAAGCTTACAGTTACTAGGCCATAAAGCACAACTTACTTCCCTCACCAAAGTCTGTTGCCACATGTTAGAGCAAGATGGCTACTGATGCTCAGCCTTCCTCTTCCTCTTAAGGCTCCATGGTCAGGCTCTCTAGGTTTTGTCTCTCTCCCCAGGGCTCAATTCTCTCTGAGCTCAGCTGCTTAGTTCTCTCCACAAGGCCAGCTGTGAACTGTAAGGCGAATGGCTCGTGTCTTTTCCCAGGACCTTCTCTCCTTCCTCACAACCAAGCTCCTCTGTGTGCTTACTTCCCGGGGCTCCAGCTCAAAAACTCCAACCTCCCTTCTCTGCAGTGTGGTTTTTCTGTGAGTCCCCACCCATCAAGGGGGTAGGGACTCAATTCCTACTGACGTGGTCCAATCAAAGCCTTAATCATTATTTATTCAAGTAAAAGTGAAACCTCTGGGGGCCGGCTATATAGCCCAGTGGATAGGGCACCAATTTACCACATGGGAGGCCCTAGGTTCGGTCCCTGGGGCCTCTCT
>PVKH010014189.1:0-16576 GCA_004027955.1 Chaetophractus vellerosus
GAGAGAGTGATCCTGAGCCAGAAAACCTATGTTCTTGTCCTGTATGTCTGCGAACAACTAGCTTTGTAACCATAGGTAACTTGTTTCATTTCCCTGGATTACAGGGACCTCATTTGTAAAAAGAGAAGGTTGGAGTCCTTGTAAGGTCTCTCCCAGATTTAACACACATGATGCAAGTTCCTGAGTCTCCAGGATGGCAGGAGAAAATGTCAACACTGATATATGCACTTTGGCTTCTCTAAGACAAATGAAACATTTACTCTGTAGCAATGAACTCATGATTCTATTATTGTATTCATTTGTTTTGGAACTTCATATTTTATCTATCAAATTAATTAGATTTAAAATAGTTCAATAATTTGTTTTCTCTAGCCTTTGGTCACTTTTTCCACTGCAGTGCCCTGCCTAAGTCCAGAGACATGGTTTTCTTACATGACCCTGCCTCTGTTTAATTCTGGGTCATAAAGTAAAGCGTAATAAAATTACATTCATTTCAGCCCATGCTTCTCAGTTGCTTTCACTGAAAACTGATATTTTGCTTTATTGTAGAACTGAAACTAAAATTACTACTAAAATCAGAAGGGCAACTGAGTCAGAAATTTTGGTTTTTAGCATATAATTCAGTGTAAACTCACAGTACCCAGACATGGTTTGACTTGAACTTTAAATTCTAAAAAAGCCAGAACATTCTTAGGATAAATTTGTTTCCTTTGAATGCAAATAATTCTACACTGTTCAGAAATTAATTCAGATATAGGTTTTTAGCAAGCTTATCTGACATTTTACATAAATTTTAGACTGATGAATTCTGTGTTTCTGTGCTAGAGATCATAAACATTTTCCTTTTTTTGAAAAGCAATCTGGGGAATATATATTTGTACTGTAGTTAATGCTGTGTTAAGCCAGTGTAATATAGCTGCTGCAAACATTTGTAGAGCAAAGGGGGGAAAAAGCCTTTGTTTAAATCTTGCCAACAGCAGAAATAAAATACGCAAACGCACACTGGAATGAGAAGCAACATAAAGACTGGTAATGTTTTCTTACTGTGTTGCAATAGTGTTAGCATTTCATTTAAGCTACATGTTATAGGGTGTGATTGCTAATAATTTCATCTGAGTGTGTGACATGCAAGAGATGTTTGTTGAGTGAATAAATGTTGGATGAGTGGTTTCTGTTTTGCCTCAGATATGTCATTTCCTTAGCAGGAAATTAGATACAGATACTCTAATTGTAATTCATTTGCATATTTATACAAGAGTAAGAAGTAAGAATAAATAAAAGGCTATGTTCTTGGCTGATACAGGTACTGTGAGGACAACTTTATCAGTTATTTCCATTAAATTATAGGATTCTGAAAGATAGAGACCTTGTTGCCTTGTCTTTTTTATTCCCGCCATCTAGCACAGTGTCTGGCCATATAATATATGCTTAATACATTTACATATCTTTATATAAGAATGAATATTCTCATCAAGGGTGGGGGAGCAGTTTCTATGCCATGAATTATTTATAAATTGGAAGAAAGAGCTTTCCACAGCCAGTGAGAAATTACAGCAGTAAGGAAAAAAGGGATAGGGGTGGAGGAGGTAACCAAATTGCATGTTTAGCACAGATATTAAAGCAGAATTCATCAGATTTTGTCACTGATAGTGTCATAGCTGAGACATAGAGTTTTTGGACAGTAGCTTTTACCTCCTTTGCTGTGCTCTTTTCCTATGTCATCCGGGTTAATGTTAAATTCAAATTCCGATGATTTAGTTCTGACTGTGGGCTCACCCTTGAGTTCTCCATGAATTTCTGTTACTGACATTTCAAGAGGTGGGCTGGCCCGCTCTCCAGAGCATATTTGGGTTTCCACGTTTGGCGTTGGTGCCTCCCAAAGGTGTTGCAGCTGTAAAATGTGTGGTTCCGTGGAGGGCCAGTAAAAGTTCTGCGCAATCCACGCTGGGTGAACGTGCGTATGTTATTATTTTCACTTTTCTCTATTCTCCCTAGTTCTCTTGTCACCAAATAAACTACCAGAAGTCATACTTCTGGGTTCCCAAATATTAATTACATGTGGTTGAGTTTTGTATAAAACCATTTGAGAGGGAAGGTCTTTATTGAGCTTTTTTTTTTTTAAATCTCTGAGAAATATACTTCTTTTTTTTCATTTTCAAAGGGTTTTTTTTTTCTTTCTTTATTGAGCTTTAATGGACATGCTGAAACCTATTTTATTTATAGTGTGAGGTGTGATAAAGTCATTAGAATTAGAGTATTCTCAAAGTTTTGTGAGTACATTTTATAGAAACTGGCATTTCCGTATCACGGTACATTTGTAGATTAGGTACAAGTAGTATGATCTGTATAAAGAGGGAGCTATTATAAAGCCCTGCACTTACCCAAATTACAATACATGGCATACAAGTTTGTACTTGCCTTGCTCTCCACTTGAAATACAGCCCCTTCCTCCCCACGTACCTAACTCTTCATCACCCTTTCATTCTCAGCTTAAATTTTACTGCCTCCAAAAGACCTTCTCCGGCTCTTGATCTGAATTACGCCCTGAAGTCTCTTGTCTCCCAGCACCTTATTCATTTCCTCCCCTAACTGAACGCCAACTGGATGCCAGGCACTGTTCTGGGACCGGAGGCTACGGGAGCGAATGAGATAGACAGGTCCCCTCGTGGAGCTTACCTCCTGCTGGAGAAGAAAGGCAGTCAACAGATACATCAGGTGATCAGTACCATACATGAACACAGACCCTCGAAGAGGGGCAGGCCACGGAGTTACGGTGGAAAGCCTTTCTGCATCGGTGATAGTAGAGCCCAGACGTGGGGAAAGCGCAGGAGGAATCCAAGCCGGTGTCTAGAGGAAGATTGTTCCAGGCAAAGGGAAGATCATGTGCAGAAGCCCAGGAGCAGGTCTAGGCTGCGTGTGTTCAAAAAGCAACAAGGGGCGCCAGTGAGGAGGGAGTGCGGGAGTGAAGGGAGAGTGGTTGGAAATGCGATCTGAGAGACCACCCGGGACAAGCCCTGTGCTGTCTTGTAGGCTAAGGCAGGGATTTTTGTAACTTATCAAAGTAGGAGGGAAGTATGGAGGGTTTGCGAGCAGGGACTTGGCTACATTCAACTTATATTTTAAAAGCCCCCTGCCGCCCCACCCCATTGGTGCATGAAGAACCTGTAGAAGAGAGGCAAGCTGGAAGCAGGGAGACCAGTTAGGTTCTTCCCAGTCCAGGGGAAAGGCAGGGGTGGCTTGGACCATGTTGGGGCAGTGGAGAAGGCAACTAGCATCAGAATCTGGATTATTTTGGAGCTAGGGCTGTCAAGTGGTTGGGATTGGATATATATGCATGTGGAAAAAGGAAATCAAGAACAGCAGCAACAGTTTTGACCTGGGCAACGGGGTGAATGGCCAAACCCATTAGGGAAGATGAAGAGAGGAACAGAAATAACAAATGTTAAGTTTACGGTGCCTAGAAAACACTGAAGTGGAGATACTGCACACACAGGCAGTTGGTTAGAGGGATCTGGAATTAATTCAGCGGAGATACCAAGGCTACAGATATAAATGTGAGAGGCATTATTATATAGAAAATGTAGCCATACATAAATGGACTGGGTATATTTGCAAATCACAAGAGTTCAAGAAATGTAACTTAAGCTAAATTCAACTTAACCTCTCTTTGAGACCCCATTCCACTCAGTAGTGGACCATTTAAATTGCCAATTCAGCCAAACCTTATAACTGATCAAATAAAGTCAACATTGTAAATGAGGGTGATTTTCCCGTCTTTTCCCTGGGGTGACATTCCTGGTGGCTTAGATAGCCTCATGGCATCAGGAGGAGTTGTCTGGTCCCTAGTCTGCATCTGTCTAGAGGGCATCCAGTGGCATGCATGTTGTGCCATCTGGGTGTCGGTTTCCCCATCTGGCTTCTTGCCTTGTAGAATATTTCAGTACATGCTGTCCTTTACTGTCACAGCCTGCCCTCACTCCTCCACTATGCCCATTCCTGCAAATGTCCTGCAGATCTGTGGGCTTTCTCTCTTTAAGGAGACATATTTTTCTCAGCAAAGAAAGCTGGCTCATGCAGTTGCCATTTTCAGTGGGGTGAGGTGTATCTGCAAGACTTTTACTCCCTAAGGTTCCAGGTGCAGAGTGGGGCAAAATCCCTTCTACATTCAGTCCCCAAACGTGCCCAGGCTTCTGGTGTCCTCTTCCTCTCGGCCCTAACCCTGGTGGGTTGGGGGTGTCAGGGCATAAGACCCCTCCTCAGAGAAACTTGACAGCATCTAACTCTCCTGTTTCACCTCCCACTCTCCTTTTCCATCAATCCAGAGATAGTTTTATCTCTCTTGGGCTAGAGAAAACTAGCTGAGAAAATATTCTTCCCAAACACTTGTCCCCTTCCCCTCCCGTTGAAATACAGCTTTTGAACTCAAAAGTCAGGAGTCGACATAACTGTCCTCTTGTTCCTTTGCGAAAATTATCCTTTGTGGCACTAGAAGTCTCATGTTTTAACCTGTGAATGGAGGAAGGTCATGGGGTAAAAGGGAATGTGGTGGAAAAAACCAATATCCTGAAAGATTTATATTCTTAATGTCTGTTTTCCCCATATCATTGTTGGCTCAATGAGGGAAGAAGTTTTCTTTGATTTTTTTCAGCTTTGAATACCTAGAGTCCAACACCTAGTGAGTATGCAAATATCTGTAGAACCTATGAATGGATAAAATACTGGGTGAGTGTGAAATGAAAGATTTGCACTGTGCGTGTATCAAAACACATGCTCATGGATATAGAGAAAATTTTGCCTTGCTCTTCACATGGGAACTGTGACTCGCTGACTCTCCCTGGCTGGAGTTTATTGAAAATAAGAAGATATTATTAGGGCCAGCTGGTCCTCAGCCAGAACTAGAGACCTCAGAAATTAGTTCATAATCTGGCAACTGCAAACGGGCTTTGAAAAATGAAAACTGGAGAAGCAGACAAGAGAGAAAACATATGAACTATGTCTAGATTATTCCTAAGTCTGCTGTGGGGCTCTTATTTTTGAGTCTCTCCCCAACTACCTCATAAGTCAGTGCTACTGAAACTTTTCCTTAGGGACAACTGTTAGGACAGACAAGAACATTCAGCTCTGGAGGATCATAGGGCAGAGCTGAAAGCCCCACCCTTGAGAAAATTCTTTTAAGTCTCATGTTTTGTATTAAAATTTTAAGTTGATTTTGTATTTGCTGTCATAATATATGTGTGCATTTTAAGTTATGTTTTTTAAAAATGTTAAAAACACTCCCCTCTTCCTTCCTCCTCTCATCTCCTCATCCCAGTAACCTCTAATCTGCTTTCTGTCTCTGCAAATTTGCTATTTCTAGTCATATCTTCTAAGTGATATCATACAATTTTTGTACTTATGTGTCTTGCATGTTTTACTGAGCATGTTTTCAAGACTCCTCTATGTTACAGCATGTCTCATAACTTATTTTTTATGGCCAAATAATACTCCATTTTGTATATATACCACATTTTCTTTATCCTTTCATTTGTTGATGGGCATTGGGTTGTTCCCACCTTGGGGCTACTGTGAATAATGCTGCTGCAACATTGGTGTACAAATACCTGTTTCCAGCTCTGTGGGTATATAGATAGAAGAGGGATTGCCGGGTGCAATGGTAATTCTATGTTTAACTTTTTGAGGAACTATCATATTGCTTTCCACAGTGGCTGCAGCACTTTACATGCCTATCAACAATGCCCTAGGATTTCAATTTCCACACTTCCCCAACATATTATTTTCTCTCTCTTTTTTAAAAATAATAGCCATCCTTGTGGGTGTGAAGTAGTATTTCATGGTTTTAATTTGCATTTTCCTAGTGGCTAATGATGTTGCAGCATTTTCATGTGTTTATTGGCTATTTGTATATCTTTTGGGGAGTGTGTGTAGCTCAGTAGTTTGAGTGCCTACTTTTCATGTACAAGGTCCTGGGTTCAATCCCTGGTACCTCCTTAAAAAAAAAAAAGGTATATGTATATCTGGTTTTTTTTTTTTTTAGGAGGTACTGGGGATTGAACCCAGGACCTTGTACATGGGAAGCAGGTTGCTCAACCATTGAGCTACATCTGCTCCCCAATTAGAGTTGGTTTTTTCATTTGTTTGTTTTGTTTTTAGGAGGTTCTGGGGATCAAACCGGGACCTTGTACATGGGACGCAGGCGCTCAGCCACTTGGGCTACATCCGCCCTCTGTATATCTTCTTTGGACAAAGGTCTATTCAAGTCCTTTGTCCATTGTTTAATTGGGTAGTTTGCCTTTTTTTATTGAGTTGTAGGAGTTCTTCATGTATTCTTGATATTAAACCCTTATTTGATATGTGGTTTAAAACTATTTTCTCCCATTCTATGGTTGTCTTTTCACTTTCTTGCCTTCAGTGCCTCCAAATTTTTAAAAATCAAATTTATCTATTGCTTTGTTTGTTGCTCATGCTTTTGGTGTTATATCTAAGAGCCCATTGCCAAATTCTAAGTTGTGAAGATTTGTCCTATGTTATTTTCTAAGAAGTTTATAATTTTAGCTCTTTCATTAGGTCCTTGATCCATTTTGATTTGATATTTGTTTATGATATGAGGTAGAGGTCAAACGGCTTTCCTTCGTATGTGGATATCCAGTTTTACCAACACCATTTGTTGAATAGACTCTTCTTTCCCCACTGCATGTACTTAACACCCTTGTCAAAAGTCAACTGGCCGTTGATGTGGTATCTATTTCTGGATTTTGAATTTTGTTCCATTGGTCTATCTTTGTGCCAGTACCATGTTTTGGAATCAGAGTAGTGCTGGCCTTATAGAATGAATTTGGAAGTGTTCCCTCCTCTTGAATTCTTGGAAGTGTTTGAGAGGATGGTGTTAATTTTCTTTAAATAGTTGGTAGAATTCATCATTGAAAGATATCTGGTCCTAGACTTTTCTTTGGTGAGAGGATTTTGGATTATTAATTCAATCTCTATATTGTTATAGGTTTGTTCATGTTTTCTATTTCTTCTTGAGTCAACTTGGGCAACTGTTGTATTTCTAGGAATTTTTCCCATTTCTTCTAGTGTATTGACCTACAATTGTTCATAATATTCTTATTTTTTTTAATTTCCTTAAGGTGAGTAGTGATATCACCATTTTCCATTCTGAATTTAGTTATTTGCATCTTTTCTCTTTTTTCTTTGTAGTCTAGCTAAAGGTTTGTCAATTTTGGTTTTGTTTATTCTCTCAGTTGTTTTTTGTCTCTCCTTTACTCCATTATTGCCTTCCCTTTTGTTTAGATGATCTTTTTATAATAAGCTATCTTCAACTCATTTATCCTTACATTTGTAGATTTATTAGATATTTTCTTTATGATAAACATGGGGATTACATCTATCATATTAGATCTCTCACAATCTAGTATGCATTGAGTACAACTTGACTTGAATATGTACACAGTGCCTATATCCCTCCATCCCTTTTATATTGTTTATTTATGTAATGTGTGCCCAGAAACAAAGATTTATGCTTGTTGTTTATGCATTTGAATGTTCAACCTTATAAGAAGTAAAAGATAAAAGAAAAATGAAATAATACTGGCATAATTAAGCATATAGTTATTTATACTGGAGACCTTTATTTCTTTGTCCAGTATCAAAATACTACCTAGTGATATTTCTTTTCAGCATGGCCTCTCTTTGGCATTTCCTGCAAGGCAGGTCTAATGGTAATAACTCCCTCAGTTTCTCTTTGTCCATAAATATCTTAATTTCTCCATCATTTTTGCAGGACAACTTTGTTGGGTATATGATTGTTGGGTAACGTTTATTTTTCTTTCAGCACTTTATATTTGTCTTCCACTGCCTTCTGCCCTCCATGGTTTCTTTTGAGAAATCTAATGTTTATCTTATTAAGGATTTCTCACATGACATGTCACTTCTCTCTTGCTGTTTTTAAGACTCTGCCATTGTCCTTGGTTTTGGACAGTTTGATTATAATATGTCTTAGTGTTGATCTCTTTGGGTTCATCCTGCTTGCTGTTGGTTGAATTTCTTGAATTTGTTTATTTATACCTTTCATCAGATTTGGGGAATTTTCTGCTATTTCTTCAAAAAAAATTTTTCTGGCTCTTTATCTCCCTGGAACTCCTATGATACATATATTGGTACCCTTGATGGTGTCCTACAGATTCCTCATGTTCTGCTCATTTTTTTCATTCTTTTTTTTTCCCCTTTCTGCTCCTCAATCAGGACATTTCAATTGATTTGTCTTCAAGTTCGCTGATCCTTTCTTCTGCCTCCTCCAATCTGCTCTTGAACCCCTCTATTGACTTTTTCACTTCAGTTATTGTATTTTTGAGTTCCAGAATTTCAATTTGTTTTTTCTTTATCATTTCTATCTCTTTATTGAGATTCTCATTTTGCACATATATTCTTTTCCTGATTTCTCTTAGTTCTTTGTCCATGTTTTCCTTTAGTTCATTGATCTTACTTATGGTAGCTTTTCTGATATCTTTGATTAGAAATTCCAGAGACTGTTATTCTTATGGAAAAGAAATTTTTCTTTTCCTTTGACTGGGCCATACTTTCCTGTGTTCTTGTTTTGCAATGTTTTTGTTGAGAACTGGACATTTTGAGTATTACGTTGTGGTTACTCTGGAAATTGAGGTCTCTGATAGTTTGGTTTGTCAGACTAAGAACAAAAAGGAAAGAAGAAAGGAAGGAAGGACAGATAGAGAAAGAGAGATAGGGAAAAAAAGGAAAGCTAGAAAATAGTAACAAACAAAAAACAACAATAGATAACTAAGGGATGAAAGAGTAAAGTGCACTGCCTCCACATGTCTCTTGTTATGTGCTGGTGGGAAGCCAGAAGCTGCTGCTTTTGAGGCTGAAACCTAGGCAGCATTCCTCCTCTACCCTCGGTTATCTTTTAGATCCAAAATTATAAAACAGGGAAATTAAAAGACCAAAGCCAGTCAACCACAAAAAAGTAGAAAGAGAAATAGGTGCACTGGCTACTATGGAGAGGGCAGAAACCAAGGTCAGAGTCTATGCTGTGCCCTCAGGGATCTACCAGACCAGGGAACAGTCACAAACAGAAGGGAAAAAAATAGCTTTTTACATCTAGGTAAATGCTGGGGGAAGGCTGGAAGTGTTGCTGCCTAGAAGGCCATAACTGAGGCCAGCTTCCCTGCTGGTCCCTCACAGATCCCCCAGATTGACCTCAATCCTGAACCCCATCTTTTAGAGAAAGAGGTTTTCTCTGCCAGAACTGGCCCCAACCAGCTCTTCCTGGAATCCAGACCATGTTGCTGCAACTGTGGCAATTTATGCAGTTCTACCATGGGGCTGAGCTGTGGGGGGGCTGGTCACTGGTTTGTGCTTTCACTTTCAAAAGCTGAACTCTTACCAGCCCCATACTTCTTCTGGCACGCCCTTAGTTATTCTAAATGTCCATTCTGGTTCCAGGGTCAACAACTAGTTAATTCCATATCTTTTTCCACCTCTTTTCATTTTCTAGTGGAGGGAGTAGTTTGTAAAATTGCCTACTCTGCCATTTTTGTGTCTGTGTTTTAATAAAAATTAATGCATTTCTCCCACCCCATACCTTCTATTAAAATTACCATTTCAGGAAAACATGTCTGGTTTATCCCATGGCTTCTTTGGATAATGTGTATCACCAAAGGAGTTTGGTGTTCAGTCATTTACAAGTGGGTGTTTTCTCTGAGGTTTTAAAAGTTTGATCCTTATAATCAAACTTCAGGAATGTTAAGACTGTGTTACCACTGCCACCAAATAGCCTTACAAAGCAATCATCTACCAACTTTACTTGCCCAGACAAAATGTTCACCAGTCCACAATTTTCACTAGCACCTCTTCATATTACAGGTGATTTTATATAAACCAGGGTCATCTTTTTAGTTGTACTTATTTTATGAAACAAAAAATGGACTAAGATTACTGCAAACATAGTTATTCAATATAAATATCAACTATTCCCCATACCATGAAAACTGAACACAATTTTAGGATGTCTTAAGTTTAAAATGTTCTTACTTATACATTTTTTTTCTTGGCTGTTTCAACAGCCCTGGGAGAAAAGAAGAGCGAACATTATCATTGTCCTCATTTTGACTGCCATCAATAATTCCAGGTACTGTGCCCCATCATGTGATAACAGTAGGGCTTTTAAATAACTTCACTGTTACTCATCTTTCTCATCCATAAAATGGGCTTAGCCATTGTTTCCAGGATTTAAGGCAAACTCAAATGATAACTGTTCAGCCCCTAAGATGGGAAGTACTTGAGATACAGAGATAATGACAAATGTCAGAGGTCAAAATATCATCTGTATTAATGATAGAGCTTTGCAGAGCTCGTGGCCTGAACGTGAGGCACAAATTGGACTGCTCATCCCCCCATTTCTACCCACACACCCACGTCTAGACCTTGGGCCAACTCATTTCAGGGACAGTTTGCGTCTACAAGGATTCATGCCATGATCACTGTCTTTCAGTGGACAGGGGACTTGGTTAATTATGGAGATTTCATAAATAGATTAGCTCCACCTAGTTGAGAAAGTCTAACCTGTTCTGTGAAGAGGATTAAGGGGTGTCCTTCCGCATGGAGACCTGAGGATTAAGAGAGATTCCACCTTCCCAGGCGTTTAGGATTAAACAAGATGACATATAAATCCTTAGCACAGAACCTTCTGGCACACAGCATGGCTGATACTTTTAGATACTTAATACTTTATATGCACTTTCTCATTTGAAATGTTATTATGTAACTACCCAATGAGCTTTATTGTCTTCATTTTACAGGAGATGAAACTAAGGCTCAAAGAGGAAAAGCAACTTGCCCAAGGTCCTCTAGATAGTGAGAGCCAGGTCGGGAGTCCAGACTTCACTGTGAGCTCAGTGCTCTTCTCTTCTTTCATAAATATAGTCTGAAGGTTTTTTTGTTTGTTTTGTTTTGTTTTTATTTCTTGACTGATAACGTTATTACCTGAAATTTGTAACCACATCGTGAGTCCAGTAAATGTTAGATTTGTATTTTGTGCTCAATATATTAGCAGGATTTACCCAAAGAGATTTGGAAATAGAAATGGAAGTATAAACATAATTAATGGTTTCTTGTTCTTATTTTAACTACTTTTTAGTTTTACAAATTTTATTACAACTTTTATTATTCTTTAGAATTATCATATACTGTAAGTCTGTGGTAAAGTAAGGAATTTATGTTCCCAGATTGGATAATAGTTACTAGTTTGCCAGATGACTTCAGATCTTTTCTTTTTAAAAAGGGGAATATTTTGGCAATGGTTCAAGCATGCCTTCACCCCCACAGCCCATCCAGGTCTCTTTCCTCCCTCTTCAGAGGTGACTACTAGCTCACATTTGAATTGTGTGTTTTAAAATTTTACATAAACAGTATGGTTCTGCGCATTTGCTTTTGTATCCTCCATTTTCCCCTTTGTGTTACACTTGAGAATCACCCATGCTGACTTCTAGAGATTGAGCTAAGGCATTCAGCTTTTTTTTTTTCTTTTTAGCTGTGGCCTTACCACATAAAACACCCTCTTTCCCATGAAAGAAACAAATGTTATATGGGGGTCTTTGAAGTCTTTTGAAAGGGATTCTCCTCCTAAATACCTTTTCTTCTCTGGGTTCTTGTGAGAAGCTTTATTGTCTGGACTGAAGAGACATTTTTGAGTTTGAATCTATAGTATCCCTTTTGTTCTCTTTTGTTATTCAAGAATTTACATCCTAATTTCCCCCAGAACTGAGACAGTTCCTCAAGGGCAAGGCATCATATGATATCTATCCAACCTTACATTAGGCTTAATAAAAATTTTAGAATTAGAGCAGCATAAATTATAATAAGCTGATTAACACAATGAACCCATTAGAAGACACTTATCAGGCATTCGGTCCATGACAGTTGTACTTTCTATGACTTTGAAACACCAGAGGCCTTTATTTTGGCAGGGCTTATTTAGTGCTTATCAGCTTGAGTCCAGCTCTAATGTTTGCCTAAACTTGAACATGTCAATTTGGGGTCATTTAAAGAGAAGGATGCCTGCAGGCAAACAGTTAAGTGTATGCACATGGGACCAACACTCACACAGTGAAATCATAAAGTTAGACCATTTTTTCAGCTATGGAAAATGTCAAGATCTGGGCTGAAAAATATTTATTGGCCTCTAACTTTGTACCAGGTACTATGCTAAGCATGTGACATATAGCATCTTCTTTATCCCATAGAGCAGGAGGATATAGGTAGTGCTCCAACTCGTATATGATGAAGAAACTGAAGCTCAAAGGCCTTAGCCAAACTACACACTAGCAGGGATTCGAACAGGCATTCAGGCTGCAGGGCTTTTGTTGTCAACCATGTATTGCCTTTATTCTTCATAATAGATGCCTCATTTATCTCAGTCTACAATTCCAGATGTCTAGACTGGAGATGGTGACCTTGACTTATAACCCAAGTGGTACCAGCACTCCCTCACCAAACCATGCCTCCTCTGCCCCCATTCACTGCCAGCCCACCATGATCCTCTGGACCCCTCTCCAGGCTACAAATGGGAGGTGTGCCTTTCCTGCAAAAGGGTAACTTCTGATGGTAAGGAGATCTGCTTTCAAGGCCACCTGCCTGCTGCCTACATTTTTAAAAGCAGATGCCCACTTTTCTTTTAGGAATCCAAAGTAAAACTTCTAGGTCTCAACTGCAAGTATGTAATAGTCAGTATTCTTGACTATTAAACATCAGTGCTGAACCTAATTTACAGTCCCAATAATGAGCCTTGGCACATTATTGGTTTAAAGCATAAATATGTGAATGCTAATTGTCATAACACAAACAGGCCACAAAATGTCCAAAGCTAATGAATGTTATTTTAGGAAACTAGCAGACCCTAGTTAGCGGCAGCTTGTATTGTCTCTGCACAACCAATAGGCTTCTGGAATCTTTTCTACCTCCTCCTGCCAGCAGCACCTGCCACCTTGTTGCAAATAGTTCACTAAAGCTCAAACCGCCCAGAGTGGCTCACTTATGTGAGTCTTTGCCTTTTAAACTATTTCCCATCTGCCCTGCCTCTTGGGCAGAAGCCCTGTACAGCTGAAATTATTTGACCCAGAAAGACAATTCCATCATTTCATTTTATAACAATTTTCCCACCCTCATCCAGCCTGAGCCCATTGCTTCAATCAGCCTGGTTGCCCCAGACAGATGCTTTATGTATTAGCATTCTGTGGTAGAAAGCAAACAAACAAACAAAACCTTAAAATTATAACATAGTGGTGGAGTAGCACCCAAGAAACTTTTTCTGGCTTTGTGACATGGGGGAGCAAATTACCAGAAGGTAATCCCTTGGATCAGTTTCTTTATATGTGAAATGTGGGCAGTCCTATTCACTTAGGGGTTTGTTGTAAAGATTGAACAGAGATGGCATAGTCATCTAATAAAGGGCAGTACCTATTACCACTCCTGCTAGTTCTACTCCGCCAGCACTGGGACTGGTGCTAAGCCTACTAACCATGCAACAACTGAGGTCCATTTGCTTGGAGCCACCCAGACACTCTTACTGACCTGGGAGGTACAGCAAACCATGTGTATCTTCCCACAGAAGCCAACCAAGAGTCCTTGTGGGGCAATCCCTTTGCCACAATCTCCCCACTTAGTTTAATTTTATGAATTCTAGTTCATTTCATTTATTTCAGAAACACTGGTTGAGGCCCTTCCATGTGCCAGTCCACTTTATTTGCTGGGAATACTGGACTGAGTGGGATGGAGCCCTTGCCTTCAGGTGGCCTACTGTGTTCCCCATTGTGATCCCCCAGGTACCCCACATTTTTAATTAACTGGCATCCCTGCCACAAGTTTTCAAATGTAGGCCTTTGCCAAGCCAGATCATTTGAGTCTGCCAGTGCTTCCCAGCTGGGATTGCCACATCCTTTCTGGAGTCACACAGCTCAGGGACACAAGGGGAAGGGAAGAGGAGGCAGTTGCTGAGATGGCCAGATTGGCTGGCGGGGCGAGCCTGTCTTGTTCAGGCTCCTTCACCTGTGGAGCGACCCTCAGTGGACGAATTGCTAGGGCCCCCCCCCCGCCCCGTGGGCCTCCTCCCTTAGAAAGAGGGGCTGCTCTCCCCACTACCACCAGGCCCGTTGAACAAAGCTGAATCTGATTCTCAACTTGACCTCACTGACCCCTTTTTACTTTCTGTTTGGAAATTAGCTCAAGAATAGGCTGGGACTGGAGAGAGAATTATTTAGGCAGTGGACCTTTTAGTGTTCTGCATTTAGCAGCCGCAGGCTTTCTTACATTTGTAAAAAATGAAAAGAGGTCTTTTGTAAAAACAGAAGATGAGGTTGTGAAGAGATGGACAGGTCCCAGCTGGGGGAGGTACCTTTTTTTCTGCAGAATGAAATTCTTTTTGGCTATGTGACAAGAGCTAATTTTAGAAAAATGATTCTTGAAAGAAAATGACTTCTGATGGCTAAGATACATGGAGTGTCTCACTATATAGCTCACATACTAAATCTTCTTTATTATTGCAATGTTAAATACTTAGATTTAAGATCAGTTCAGACAACTCCTCTACACAAAAAAGACATGAAGTGTTTTTCAAGCCCACAGAAAACCCGGCCAGATGGCAGTTGTAGCAGAGAGATCAATCAAATGTGTTTAAAAGAAAACACTCCCCATTCAAGAAAACTGGCGATAAAGTTTGTCCACCACAGAGCTTAAGAGGAACCTCATTTTTAAAAAGTGGCAAAGCAGAGAATTAATATCTCTTTAAACCTTTGAACAGAATAGAAAGTTAGCGGTATTAACTCCCAAGAGGCATTGTAATGTCCATCTGCAGTGTTCGTATTTCATAATTTCATGACAACTTGTAAAATAAGTTGTGCCTTTTGAAAAATGATTTTTTTTTTCAGAACAATTTGAAGGAGAACTTAAACACCCATTTGTACTATTTTGAATATCCATGAGGAAAATGTGACTCATTTCTTTGTTTGGGAATTAGTATTTAAGATCTGGGCACTGAAATTCCTGAGCAAGTGGAACGAGCGAAATAATTTCTAGCAGTGGTGTGCTTTTGATTTTGACTGCAGTGTAACCTTGCAATTACCACAGAAATCTCCTAGAGGCTGGGCTGGAAAGGGGAGGGAAAAAAAATGGAAAGAAAGGTAGGAGTGGAGAGTAGTTCAACTAGAGAGAATATCCACTCGGGAGCTTAAAATTTAGCCTTCCTAGGTAATGATGTTAGAATCGCTTCGGAAAGGAAGAGAACGCCATCACCACATCGGCTCTGCGAAGCTCCTGCCTGTGCTCTCCCCAGGGGAAAACTGGCAAGAACTCAACAGCTCCAGTCACCTCAACCATTCTTGACAAACCACATGACCATATGATTAGGGAGCACTTTTTTATGGGCACCTGGGGACAGATGATTTGCCTGATGGGCCTCTTATATCTCCCTGATGCAATTTACATCACACTAGCTAACGATGGGCTATAGCAGTGAGCATTACAGAGTACTTTGTTTAAGCTATATCATTATAATATTTCAGAGGCCCTATATTAGGGGAAAATGTGTTTTTTCTATTGCTTAGGCAACATTTGTTCTCATCAGGCTGTATGGTCATTTTAAGGAGAAGAATGACCTACGGCAATTTATGATATCCCCAGTTCTCTCTAACCTGGATTTTTAGAAATCTGCTGATGACAGAGGCCCATGTAACTTATAATGATTTCTATAGCATTTTGCTAGCTGAGGATTTGCTGTTGCCTTGAGATTTAATAATTTTGGAGAATGTTCCCTTAATTGGCAACAGAAGGTTTGTAGCTCCAGAGGTTGCAGCAAAGCTTTTGGATTATTAAAAGTTGAAGCCTAATCATGAGTTGAAGCTGTGATCCCACTCCTTTCTATTATTACTGTGCATTAGGAGCCACATAATTCTTACCTAATGAAAAATCATAATTCTCTGCATTGTGCTACTTACTCCTTTCGCGGTGCTCAGAGGGCTTCACAATTATGACCTCTTTCTCCTTCCTAAAACACCAGGCAGAGAGAACAGACTGAGTTACCAGATTCTGGCCTCTTTGCAGCCCTGCTTCCTCTATCCTGCTAGGCTTTTCCTTTACTTTCTTTGTGTCCCCAGAAGTTCTCTTATTCTCCCCCCACCCCCCACCAATGTCTATCACCTCCCCAAAGAAAAAAGGTCTTGGTGTCCACTTCGGTTAGAAACTAGGCATTTTAGTTTGATGACGTCTGTATGTCAGGTCATCTGAATCCTGCCATGAAATTGAGTAGACTCACCTCGGGTTGAGTCCCTGTGGCTTCCTGACTTCGCTGGTGTAAAGGAACACCACGTCATCCATCAGGGTGGCCCTCCGTCTGAGCACAGGTTTTGAGGCCACCGCCCCAATAGATCTAGGCTTCCTTCTCATTGTTTCACCTGCTGCTGCTCTCTGCACATGCCCTGCTCTTTGGCTCTGTGTTGTGAAAATATTTTCTCAGGCAAGTGGCTGAAGGTTAGGAATCCTCTGTTTCCATTCTTTAGTAATTCACCAGTGC
>PVKH010014190.1:0-16570 GCA_004027955.1 Chaetophractus vellerosus
TCTGACTACATCAAAATATTAAAAACCAATAAAATGAAATATCTAGGAAATGTCCAAACATTTTGAAATTACAGACACTTTGGATAATTCATGGATAAAAGAATAAAATGCCAAGGAAATTAGAAAATCTTTGAATTTAAAGATAATAACACAACATGTGAAAATTTGTTGTATGGAGTTAAAGTGCTTACAGGATAATTTGTAGTTTTAAATACTTATATAAAAAAGAAAGGTCTAAAATCAATGGTCAGTGGTTCATCACAAAAAGCTAGAAAAAAGAAGAGGAAGGTGAAACCAAAGTAAACAAAAGGAAGGAGATAATAAAAAATTGAATAGTAACCAATGAAATAGAGTATCTCCACCTCCACCAAAAAGAGAAAATAAATAAAGCCAAAAACCAGATATTTGAAATATTGAAAAGGTAGAAAGATAAAGAAGGTGGGGAAGGGAGAATGTCGAGAATAAAAGAGGGCTAATCCCTATAGATCCTAATATATTAAATTTTCTTGAAAAAAATATTTTAGTCTACGTATTAAAAGCATATATAATAATGAGCTGTAACCTAATAAAAATAATTCATTCTAGAAAAAAAAACCAGAAACATTAGGACTTCAGGTGAAACTATTAAGTAATTCAAAAGGCTTTTTAATGAGCACTAGAATACATTGGAGGCAGACCTTTATCTGCCTAAAGAAAAAAAAGTATAGAAAAGAACTTCCTATTTAGCCCAACAATATTTCAAGTGCTGTGAACAAGCCAGAACTCATGGAACATTTTTCATACGAGCCTTTCTTGATGAACTCCTGCCAAGCAGGAGATGTTTGAAGAAAACTGAAAACACTGATGATGAGCATTGAATAAAATTTACTAAAAATCTAAGGGAAAAGATGTGAGGATAAGGAAGAGGGAATAAAATATATATTTCAAATGATTTGGCAAACACAAGCTCAGAAGTGTTTTATTTTCCATTGGAGAGACAAAGACTCATTTAATGCTGAAATATCAAGAGTGTAAAGATATTAACAGAGCAGAGGTAACACGAAGGAAGAATGTTGTTGATCAGAACTAGTTAGGGAAAGATGTGAAAGAAGTTAACTTTGTTATTACTAAAGCTGGGGAATGCATAAATACTGTTTATTAAAGAGGAAACTGGCAGCACTGTAGATATGTATAATTATTACAGGGTAAACAAAGAATACAACCGAAAACAGCCTTAAACATCAAAAGGAATTACAAGACAAATAAGCAAGAACATTGTCCACATAAGGACATAGCATGTGGCAGATATTTTTTCCAAAAATGTCACATTTCCCTCCCACGTGCTCCTGTGCAATGTGTTCCTGCTCCTACCCTTCAGGAGTTGGAACCTTTTTCTCCACACCATCCATTAGGTTAGGTCCTGCGACTGCTTTGACTGACAGTATATGGGGATGGCGGGAGGGGGAGAAGGGCTGTGCCAAATCCTTTAAAGCGAGACACCACGTAAGAGGTAGGACTACCCTAAAACCACCATGCTATGATCAGCCCGAGTTGTGTTGCGAGTCCTGGGACCATGATATGCCATGTGGAGAGCAAGAGAAAGCAGGGGGCACAGACGTGCTAGCAATATGCTTAATCCCCAGCGCCATCTTCCCCAGCGAAGGTTGAGGGCTCAGGATGAACCATCCAGCCAAACTCTTCCTCAGTTTCTCACCCACAATATTTTGAGCTAAATAAACTTATTTTAACCACTAAGTGTTGGGCTAATTTTAGGTAATAGGATTCAAATGGAAAATAGAAAGTAAAAAATACAAAGAATTAACAACAGATACTAGTAAAGATCTTTGAGTTAAACTAAGCTACAGGGCTGATGATTAGATAGATTTTAGGATAGATAGATAGATAGATAGATAGATAGATAGATAGATAGATAGATAGATAGATAGATAGATAGATAGATATGGAGATGGATAGATAGAAACAGAAAGAAAAAATTTTCACAACAGGTCAGGAGCAAATCCCAAAGCCATGCTGTGTAGGCAAGATGCACCAAAAGCAAAACGATATATAAAGGTTTGAGGAAAATAATGAGCAAATATAAAAAAGGGAAATGCAAACAAAAATATAGCAGTGGTCATGATCGTCATACAAAGCAAGGTGGAATGGATCAGAGAGAATTAACTGAGTAAACAGAGGGCATCTTACAGTGGAAAAGCAGATAATGCGCTTCTGGGCGCGGGCATTTATGTTCACGGCAGCACACATGGTAACAAAAGGGAAGCAACTCTTCCCAGACAGTATTGGGAAATTGTGTGAAATACGTAGTCAGAAACATAGAGGCACCATACATGTCTACATGCAAAGTACAAACAAGAATGCATTTCACAATAATCAATTATGTTAAGCAAAATGGAAATCTAACCTGCTTGTATTTAGGTAGAGCTTTATTCTCTAATGAATGCAAATTGCCTCACCAAAGAGCTCCTGTCCAGACAACCTCAATAATGCCCTGGGCATTGAAAAATGAGATGTCATCACTTTCCTTTAGGTAAATAAGAATTATAAAGATTTCAGAAAAGGAAAACTGAGGTATATTTTCCACTGATACAGAGAATGTCACATGTGCAAGTATTTAGACCAAAGCAATAGGTTAGGCAGCATTCGAGTTTAGAAAATACTGGATTTTTTATTATTAGAGTGACAGTTTCATATTTGAGATGTACAACTGTTCTGTATATTATTCATTTATTTTATTAAATTAGAGAAAAAGAAAATATTTAACATGAGATAAAAACAAACAATACCCACATTTGTTTGGTAAATCTCTTCTTTTAAAGAATATTTTTAAAGTTCTTAAACACTTTGAAAAGAACTTTTAAAGTTCTAAAAAATATCTATAGTTTCAAAGTTTTGCCAGAATGTAATTGATAATTATATCTCTATATCTATTTGATGTTTGAGCATAATAATGCAGATTTCACTAATTATTTGAAATGCTATGAAAGTTTAAGCATTATTTATAATGTAGTACAGCAGTTATTTCACTTTTAAGGGGCACAATCCAAATAAAACCACAGTATTTGAAATTCCACATAATGATCTGTATTTTAAAAGCTTCATCTCTGAAATCTTTTCAGTTATTCTGACTTTTCAATTAATTCCCTTCAACATTTAATAATAATAAATGGACTCAAGAGTGCCGTCGTGCTTCTTCCTCATTCACTTTTCACACAAATAAGGTCATTTATGAAATGTAAAATAATTGTCTTTTATATCAATTAGAAATCCCTTTTTTTAATTTATTTTTATTTATTTATATATCCCCCCCTTGCTGCCGGTGCTTGCCGTTCACTTGCTTTGTGTCCTTCTGTGTCCGCTCGTCTCCCCATGCTGCCACATCCCGCTGAGTCAGCTTGCCACGCGGCGGCTTGCCTACTCCCGGCGGCTTGCCTGCTCCAGGAGGCCCAAGGAACCGAACCTGGGGCCTCCCATGTGGTAAACCAGAGCCCCACCAATTGAGCCGCAGCTGGTTCCCAGAAATCCCTTTCTTAACTACATTTATTATGAAATGAAACCATTGTATTAGAATCTCACAAATTGAAGGTGATGCCACCAATAAATGTGTAGCTATAAACTATACAAAAAAAGATTTTTCATGTAGATAGCCAAATTTACACAATAAATCCTTCCCAACTCAGATTAATTTCAAAGAAAGCATCTAGATATATTGCAAAATCTAAATTACATATTACATTTTTAAAAATGTAATTTATTACTTAGAATTCATTGCAGTTATTGGAATAATGCTAACCTTGTTTAAGTCATATTTTAATGACTTAAGACATTTTTATAATTATTATGTCAAAGAACTAAACTAAACCATAAAGAAGTTATTTACTATAACTTCCAAGACATAGCTTGAAGCCAGAATGCATCTACTCCAATGTTACTTAATGTAGACAACTAAATTTACATGAAACTTGACTGTACAATGTATAAGAATCAAAGACTTCTGCTTCTAAGTCATCAACAAGAATCGACTATTATCAATATTTTTATAAAGTGAATGTAATTATACAGCTTTCATAAATATTGCCAATATCAAATTAGATTTTGTTTGTTTGTTATAGATTTTTCTGTCAGTGAAGCCATTTACTCTGTCTTGGAGATTTTGATTCAGAAGCTCTCCAACAATTCAAGGAAAGAGCTACATGTGTTTTATAATAACTCAAGTAATTAATCTCAAGACTGAGAAATTTTCTATAAATTAAACAGTAAATGAAAATGATCAGAACCTGCAGTCTACAAATTTTCAGGTTAAGTGAGTTTTCATTGTCACTTTTTAGATAAGCACATCTGTTTTGCTGGAAAAGCAATTTTTCTTTACAGAAGAAACTTTTCTCTCCTTGCCTTGTGAATTTGTTTAGCATGCCTCCTTTAACTTGGACAATGTGGATTATCCTACAATTTATTCCATGCCGCAGTGAAGAAAAATTTAGATTTGTGTAAATAAATTGATGAGATAGTTTAGTAGAGATTTATTTACTTATACTGGAAAACTTTGAGCCTAGGAGTTCTGTGGAAAACTGTGTTTTCTATTTTAAAGTGACTGCAATAACATATTTTTAGTAACCTCTTTGTATTTTCAGGAATAAAACCTAGAAGATTTATAAAATATCTGCCAAAATGATTGTGAGAAGATAATGTGGCTGCCCTTAAGTCACACTTGCATCGTTAGAGAACAAAATGAGATAGTGTTTAAAACTCTTAGGCAGAAACCTGTTAAGAATACAAGTGCTGCTATATGCAATCACTGGAAAATTGACCTTGAAAATTTTAATTTTATTCTTTTAATTATTATCATTTTAAAAAAAATCAGCTAGTACACTTATCTTTAAATGGCCTAATAAAAATATCTCCCTCATGGATTGGTTGTGAAATATACGTGAAATAATTCATTCAGAGTATAACAGTGCCAGGGAAATAGTGAATTCTCATTAAGTAGTTACTAAGAACCAGGAAACACTCATTAAATCAAATACAATTACAGAGAAATAAAATAAGTTGATTCATAAGAAAAGTACTCCAGCTAATATCTAATAGCAAAAATAGCAATGAATTCAAATTGTCAATATTACCCAGTGTTTCAGTTTCCTAGGCTGCTCGAGCAAATACCATGAAATGGGTCAGGTTAAACAATGGGAATTTACTGGTTTATGGTTTTGAGCCTAAAAGAAAGTCCAAATCAAGGCATCATCAAGGCAATGCTTTCTCCCCATAGACTCTGGCATTCTGGGGCTGGCTCCTGGCATTTCTTGGTCCTTAGCTTGTCACATGGCAATTCAGATGGCGAACTCTCCCTTCACTTCTGGATTCCGTGGATGTCCAGCCCCTTGGTTCCTGTGGCTTTCTTTCTCTGTATAATTTTAAAGGACTCCAGTAGTAAGTTTAAGACCCATCCTATTTGAGGTGGGCCACACCTTAACTGAAGTAAAGTCATCAAAACATCCACTTACAATGGATTCACACCCCGAGGAATGGATTAAATTTAAGAACATGATTTTCTGGGGACATCCAGCTACAAACCATCACACCCAGTTATGCCTTTGTATAACTATATAATATAGACCACTATATCCATACAATTCTTCATTTCGTGCCTCTTTCATTATTCCAGAGAAAGTAAAAAGAAATGATCATTAAAGCAAAGATAGGAAAATGTTTGCTGAGAAAATAAACGCAGGAGAGAATATGAAATCTGTAGCCAAACCTGATTACTACATCATTTGATGCAAATAGATGACGACTCAAAAAGGTATGAGAGACAAGAAAGACAAATATTATTACTCTCTTATACCCAGATATTAGGAAATAAGAGAGAAAGGGATGTAGGGAAAGCAGGGTAGGTGTGGTGGTAATGAGGGCACTATTAGTAAAAGATCAAGCTATTCTAATGAAAAATCTAGAGGGCATCTGCTTCTAAGATGTGAGAATTCAGATTGAAATTCTCTACAAATTTTGTTATCAAAGATCAACTATATCTTGTAACATGCATTTGCTTGGTATCCAGATTATTTTCATAAAAATAAAACATACCATATGAGTATTAGCAAACATAATTACCAGCATAATAGGATGGAGTATGATGCGGCTTCCATGCTCCTGATTAAAAACCTACTGTTATCTCTCTTGCGCACTTTATTTCTCCTTTTGCTAAACAAAAGAAGAAATGTTCCTTGTGGCAGGAAATATTCACTAGAGCTGCCAAAATTACTCGTGGTAGACAGCAATTCAAGTAGTAAATATATTTTTATGGATAATTAGTTGATTGAATGTCTGCATGAATTAGAGCCTTTTCAATATTCATGGCTAATTTATATCTATGAATATTTTATTAATTTCTGTTTTGTTTGAAATAATGAGCTACGATAACACAGAACTCGAATACTTAACATTAATAAAGCTAAATAATGTCAGTGGCAACTTTGTGACTAAGTATCACCCAAAGCTTCCTTGACAGAGCAATACAATATGCAAAATAGAAAATCTGTGACTCAGGTACAGAGGCATGTAATTCATTATTTTCTTTTTTTTTCTTTCAAAGATTTATTTATTTTATTACATATCTCTCCTTCCCCCCCGCTGCGGCGATGCGCCGAGACTGGTCACTGCGCAGGCGTGGCTTTCCCCGCTTGTGGGCGGCTTCTGCTTCCATTCACGGCCGCCTTTCAGTTCGTGGGTGGCTGGCTGCGCTCCATTCGCGGGCGACCTGCCCTGCCCGTGGCGGCTTTTGCCCTGTCCGTGGCAGCTTTTTGCCCTGCCCACGGCGGCTCTGGCCCTGCCCACGGCGGCTCTGGCCCACCCATGGCGGCTTGCCATTCTCAAGGCGGTCTGCCCGCTAGGAGAGGTCCCCGGGAACCGAACCCGGGGCCTCCCATGTGGTATGCCGGTGCCCTATCCACTGGGCTATCGAGCCGGCCCCCATTATTTTCTTAATAAACAAGAAAATCTAGGTGTAGAATCACTTTCATTATTTCCAACACTTTTTTATAGACTCACTGGATGGTAAGAAATCTAGTCTGCTTTCTCTAGCAGAACCCTCCTCCACAGATTAGGTTTGATCACCTGCCCAAGACTGATACACACATTTTTTGCATAGACTTTACTTTATTGGAGTAAAATATTGCCCACTTAGATGTGCTTTAAAGCATGTAAGCCAAAATATTTTAATTGTTTATTGTATTTTTTCCACAAATAACTAAGTTTTGAAAGCAGAGCCAGGTTTGTTTTGATTTCCCACTTCTAACACAACACCTCAATAAAAGTTGTATATGAATGAATGTATAGATAAATAAATAAACAGCTCTGAAATTCTAACCCCCCTCCCAAAGATGGGCAAGAAAATGAAGAATGACTTCTAAAGATTTATTTATTTTATTACATATCTCCCCTTCCCCCCCGTTGGGGCGACGCGCCGAGACTTGGTCACCGCGCAGGCGCGGCTTTCCCCGCTTGTGGGCGGCTTCTGCTAAGAATGACTTCTAAATATCTAAACATGGGATGCTAAAATATAATAATGAGCCAATTCTGTTTGAGCCCAGCAAAAGGATGATTTGTGTCTGCGCATACCACTGGCCTTATCTTTCAGAATCTTGCATGTCTCTTATCTGACTTCAGAAATGGTTTCTCTTCCTACAACTACTACAACTTTCTCATTACTGCTCAACTCTGAAACAGCTACACCAAAAATCCAAGCAGATGCATGTAACTGTCCCCCCTGGAGATAGCATATCTTGCCATTCCAGCTGGAGCAACCAGAATCAAATTTAGGAAAGATTGAGGGAGCTAAAAATGACAGCTTCACCATCAAGATCTCTTTGTATGCACCACTCCAACAATATCAGAATCTGCAGTGGTAATGTTTCTGTGATAGAAAGCTTGAATTGTAGAACTTAAAACACATTAACCATTCACATCAATATATTCAGGATCTGGACCTCACTGAAGCATCAAAAGTTACAAGGCCTCAAAACTTTTTCTCAGATTTCTCCATTTTTACTTCCACTCTAGGCCTCACCACAGAACAGTGGCATGGTGGACAAAGTCCAATATTAATCTAAATCTTTGTGTTGCATGCTTTTTGAAGAATGGATGTTACTTTGACATCTGTAAAAAATCCTTCAGCTATTGAAATAGTTGCTGTTACAAATGTATTGATCAACAGTAGAGAGTTGCTACTCAAAGTCAAACCCAATATCTATTGTATATATGTTTTATGTTTTAAAAAGATTTATATACACTTACAGTAAGTAAGAAAAATACATGTGTTAAGTCTTTTTGATATAAAATTCTGTCTGAATGCTATAAAAGCCTGGTTATGTAAATTTCTAATATGTACGGTTAACTGAATTATAACATGAACAATGTAATTTTAGAAATGGGAGTCTACAATATCTTAGTTGGAACCCCTGCTCATCCATATTTTGGTATCTAACCAAATGCAACTCAGATATCTTTGAACCTCAAATTCATTCATTTAGCCAATTACCAAAGCCACTGTAACGTTAAATAAGATAATATATTTATGAATTTTAAATATCTATTTTGACTTGAGCATTCTAATAGCTGAGACAGGAAGATGTAGAGGAATGATGTATTTTTAAGAGTGTATAATCTTAACCAGGCTAAACCTCAATGGTTTCAATGACTTTATTTCTCTCAGAGTACCTGAATAGCATGAATTGCAAATTACTTCAATTCTAGATTAGAATCATTTTGAATATTTTATGAATTTAATTTCACTAAATATATGTTACACTATTTTCTAAAGAGAGCTACACATGGCTTGGAAATAGTCATTGCCCATTACCTTTGACAGGTAATGAAAAGCATATTTGTTGTGAGATGAAAATGCTATCATCTCCTCTTAAAGATTTCAGTAATTGATCTTCTGGTACTTTGCATGGCTGGAGGAAAAATATGTCAAAACATACCTAGAGTTGAAACTTCTAGGCAGAGTAGAAACTCTAAATGATAAATTATTTTAGTTAGATATTTAAATTTTATAGAATCTTCGCATTATTACAATTATCTACACTAGAATTTACTGTTGACATGATCAACTCTATGACAGAAATTAACGCTGATATTGTTTTTCATTAATTTCTTTTAAACAATGCAATTAATAGACTTTAAGAACAATTTGTTAAAGTATATTTGTAAGCAGTTCCCCCCATATACCTAAACTTATAAATTCTAAGCCAATTATTAATATACATTTTCGTAAGTCTTTTAAAATGGGTATGTGTAAGATTTTATGGGAGTTAGGAAAATAAATTGTTTAACAGCATTTGGAAACCGGGGGAAATTTTATAACATAATGAACATTTGAGCTGCGACTCAGATCTCTTGCTCACTTGATTAACTCATCGTGGGATTTTAACTATTTACCTTTGCCTCTAGTCAGTTTCTGCTGCCCAGGGCATTCAGGAACCTTAGAAGCAGTAATAGCCACACAATAGCTTTGTACTGCTTTAGGTTCAGATTGTCATGAAATCAGAACTAGTGGTATCTCCTAGTTATTGGCCTCATATCTGGGCTTAATCAAAAATTGTAAATCATTCGCATTTTCTGCTTGCTGTCTCTCAGAGTAGAAAGTCTTTATAAAAATGTCTCTGGGTGTTTTCTATTTTTATTTGTTAAAACATTAATTCATGCAAATGCTGGTATTTCAAAATATAAAACTTACCTATAACTCCTGCTTTGCAAAACACTGGAAATAAGGAAGACCCGGTTTTGATAGGAATAAATGAGCTTTATCTACATCAAGTGCTATCTGAAGTTGTCACCCCCACTACTCAAAAATCTTTCCCTTTATATTTCTCTCTTCCTTCACTTTATTAAATACCTATCTAGGAAGCTACAGGTGTATTTTGAAAGCTTCTAATGAATGTCTTGCTAGGTTTTTTAGTATAAATTATTTCTTGCTAAGTTAAATGTTCATTAAAAGCTTCAGATCAAGCCGAACTTAAATTGCCTCCAGCAACACAATTGTTTTCAGCACCAAGACTTATGCCTCACAATAAATTTTATCACCATCCTATCTTGAAGCAGGACATCTCTCACTTCTTTGTATTCTACTTTCTTATATTAATACAAAGCACAACCAAGGTCAAAACATTCTCATTCAAAAGCACAGTGCTCTAGAACTCAATAGGACAATGACTTATTGATAATATTCATCACTCTTTTGAAGAAGATAGATTCATAATACTCTTCAAATGCTCTATAAATGTAAATTAAAACTGAAAAACATGGGTGTAGACATATTTACGTTGTTTATTGATGTGCTTACATTTATGGGTATTTATGTTTTTATTTACTGGAAAAACAAGCTGACAAGGATACTACTTCCAGAATTAACATGTTCTTTTCAGGATTCCTTTAGAAATAAAAAAAAACACATATAGTTCATTGTACTCTGCATTGACAATAACTGTAATAGGTTTCCTTTCATTCTTGAGTATAGATACTTAAATAAAAAGGAGAATGCTACACCTGTAAATCTTTCTCTTCCTTTAGTTTTGTCATTTGCTGTCAAGACATTTTTTCTACACCATCATTTTTTTCTACAATGTAAGAAGTTGATTTTAATTTTAAGGGAAGACAAGTATCTGATGGATATGCAGCCTGAGCAAAAGAAATTTAAATTAAGAGGTTCATTGTGAAGACAAAGCTCAACTCTTTGAATTCCCACTCATAATCCATTATTTTCATAACCCTACACCTCTTTAATGATTCTGAGTAACAGTCTGTGAATTATGCCTGAAATCTGGTTCAAATGCTTTCTATATTTGAGGCATATTTTACAACTGGAGGAGTCAGTAAAACATGTTTAACCACTAATCTATGTGACAATAGTCATCCATGATTAAATGGATTTTAGATGAAATATGGGACTGATTTTACTTCAGAGGCAAAAATAAAACCAGGAATTAAACAAAACTGGATTAAATATAACTAGTTATCAATAAGGAGTAAGACCAAATAAAAATATTAAGGAAAGAGGGAGATAGAAAGAGATATAAGTTTTTTTTGCATTAAAGGAAAGATTCTGAATTTCAATAAGTGTGAGTAAAGAGTAATGTAGCAAGAATTCTTCACAGACCTTTTAGCATTCAAATTATGGCATGCATGCTGCATGGTGCACTTTTACAAGCCTGCAAAATAGTAACCTTAATGGCCCAGCATCTTTAAAAATCAAAAGTCTGCAAAATGATTCACTTGCCATGCATATTGAATATTAATAACTTCAAGTCGTTTAGTTTTTAACCTTTTACGTTAATGGTCAGAAATGAAACATGCTGAGAACAATTGCCCGACAGAAGGGGAAAGTGTTTCTGACGGCTATTGGGTTTCAGTTAATAAAAACCATCAAGTATATATTATGTTAGATTAGTGAGATCTGGATTCCATATGACAAGTCATTATTATTAAAGGCAAATGGAGGGTATTTTCAAATACACCCTGGAGTGAGGTAGGCTAAAATATGATGGCACGCTCTTGAATGTCAAGGACATTTTGTGCAGTGGGTAATGGAAAACTACATGTAATGTGCAGTTTGGGAACTACTTCATGTTCCTCTGAAGACCTCAAAGCATCACACTGAATATTTTATGGGAATCTGTCACACTCTGCAATAGGTTCAAGTGCATAACAAATATTTATAGACAATCATCATTTTGATGACAGAGAGAATGTGTCAAATCTAACTGCATCATTATAGTTACTGCATGAGTGAAGTGTATAATGTCTGACTCTATTTTCCCTTCGTTTTCTTTCACTTACATGCAACCAGTCACATTTTACATAATCCATAAGTCAGTCCTTGTTAGAAAATTAGACTCAGGAACGGCCGGGTGATTTTTCCCAATAATGCAGTAAGTGGTAAGCTATGATTCTAACTAATTATGCCTTCCAAAATGTCAGCTATACTCATTAGGAAGTAGGAAGCCTATTGGGACTAGAGTGACTTTGTTTTATGAATGTTAAACTTTAAAAACATGAAAATATTGGTAACCCCAGAAATAAGTGCTTTGTAACGCTGAAAAAAATCTAAAAGTTTGACTATGAAACATTCAGTGTGAGCCCTGTATTATGTAGGAAAAGCACAGAACTTTGAATCAGAACACCTGAATTAGGGTGCCTTCTCTGCTAAGTCTATGACCAACCCTGAGTAAATGACTTAACCACTCTCACTGTTTCCTCTCTAAATCAGTCTTGATCAGACCCACATCACCAGGTTCACTCCTGAATTACATCTATGTGAGTAATTTGAAAACTCTAAAAATAATGTGGAAATGAAACATGTTATTAACAGCTTCAATTTAAATTGTGACAGAAAGCTGATCATCAGCTGACTAGGGATTGTGGAAAGGGGCAAGGGGGGAGAAGTACAAAAGGGAGCAAAGAGACTTTTGGGGAGAACACATAAATTTATTATCTTGGTTATGGTCATTGTTTCATGGGCAGAAATGTATGTCAAAACTCAGAATATGGTATCACCTAAATATTCACAGTCAATTTATACCTGAATAAAACTGGTGAGAAAAATACTAGCATTACTATCGCCAACAACAATGACATGGATAAGTTTCACAAACACACTTTTGAGCAAAGGAAGCTAGGCACAAAAGAAGAGCCAACGTACTTTGATTTATGTCATATTCAAAATCAGGCAAAAAGTATATAATGTTAGAAATAAAAATTATGGATACTTTTAGGGAAGAATGAAGGAGTAGTGCTTGGGTGGGATGAAAAAGAGTGCAGTGCTGAAAATATTCAGTTACAAGAATTACTCTTGTTATAACTCATTGCGCTTTACAATTATTATTTATGCATATTTCTTTTCTGTGTTATACATCAATTTTAAAAATTTATTTTTTAAAAAAGTATGATTTGTAAGGAAGAAGTGTCACCTGTGTTGGTGCCACTTTACCACCTACTTGGCCTGAATCATTTACCTGAATAAGTAAGAGGCTTTATCTCCATAAGAATATACCCAGGAGTCTCGGTTCTTCTGTTCTCCTAAATTACTAATTCACAAGAGTCTTGGTGCTACCTCAAGAGCAAATTTGGAATGAAAGAGGATATTATCTGGGAAGTAAGGATAAAAGATCAGAGGTATTTTAGATGCAGCATTGCAATGGCAGAAAAGGCATTTCAGTGTGAAGAAAAACACACAGAATGACTAAAACAGAATAATCACAAGCATATTCTTCAGGTGTCCATTTGTGACTTCCAAAGGCCTTGGGTCTTTCTTACTGCCTCCCTCAGAAACAAACCAAATTCATCACTCAATCCTTCCCCATTTTAGTGTAACTGTCTCCCTTCTGATTTTATTTCCACTACCAGCACTCTAGTTCAATTTGTATCACCCGTTAATTGAACCTTGTGCCTGGGCCTCTGGGCAGATTTTCTTGTTTGACTCTTGCTGCTGTAATCCATTTTCTAAACATCAGCCAGAATGATTTTCGTTTACCATATATTAAGTTACTAAATTAAAGAAATTAAAGCAGGTTTTCCATTGTATTTGGAATAAAATTCCACCATATTAAAATGACCTACAAGGTCCCGCATGAACTAGTTGGTCCTTACCTCCTCCTCAGACTTTATCTTATTCCTCTTAATAACTTGCTCTGTGCATTACAGTATTGACCTTTTTTGGTTTGGGGAATCATCCAAACTAATCCTCACCTCAGAGCAAGCATTTACAAAAACCATGTCTTTTCCGTAGACCATCCTCGTCTCATTCCTCCCCGCAACTTACATTAAATGTTAGGTTTTCCAATGGTGTCTATGTCAATCTTATCTCAAAGATATTTATTGTACACTATGAGTTAGTCACTATTCATAAAGAGTATGCATTGGTCCAAATTATTGTTTGTGTCTACATGTCCTTTGCTAGTTTTTGTATACCAATTTATAGCATGTTTGGACAGCTAGAAATAGGTGGGACACAATCAATAGATACCTGTCTATTGTGTCTCCACTCCCTGAACTATACTACCACAAACTCTAATAACTAGCATAATATTTAGTTGTTAGTAGGAATATCTTTGATATGATAGTATAGTCATGATTAAAACGTTGATTTGCAATTTACCTTAAGATATGAGATGAAAATTTTGTAAATATTTTACTGTTCACCAGTGCATTTAAGATAATTTTTTCCTTAATTGAAGAGCTATGAACAAACTTAATATATATATTATTTGAAGTAATTTCCCTGATGAAATAAAATCTAAATGGGAGAAAATAACTGAAAACTTAGTCCAAATAGCTATTGCAAATTTGTATTATTCTCTATCTGCCTAATGGAGCTATACACTGAAAGTGCCTCTCAGGAACTGCTTTATCACAAGTGTGTAGAAAAGGGTAGGGAGTGGATATTCGTTGAGTTATAATAGTTCCATTTATTTCAACTAAAACTTATCTGTACACTGCAAACTCAGGGCTTCGCTTTATTCTCCTTGCCAAACTCTACATAAATTTCAGGCTACCAGGTAGAAACTGAGAATTAGAGACACAAGCAGGTTTGTTCATTTAAAGACTAAAAACAGAAGTAGTGTATAGAGGAATTTTTTTTATGGGTCAATGATTCAATCTGAAAAAGAAGAATGACTCTTTAGAAGAGGTTAAGGTAGAAAAGAATAATATATAGATAGATATAGAAAGATACAGATACAGATTTAAATATAGATATAGGTATTTCTCTGTAGATGAAACTCGTTCTAACACCAATTAGATGTCTGCATTGCGGTAGGTACTTGTGTGATAAAGAACAGTTGCCCTTATTCTTATATTCCAATTATTACCAAGATAATATACAGAAAAGTTTAAAAAGTATATGCCAGTATGAGAAGATGCAAATGATTAACCCCCAAAAGGTATAAAAGTATGGAAAGATAGAAGATAGAGTATATGAGAATTTGGGTATGCTCCATGACATAAATGAAATTTCTCCTGAAACCTAGGAAGACATGTCACTTTGTTTCCCCAGATCAAAAGGAGAAAATTCACTGGTTTTGATATAAAAAAGTTCATTCAACGAGAGCATAACAGCCTCCTATAATATTTATCTCAATGTGATACAGAAACAATTTGAGTTTTTGATTTCACAATGTCCATGCCTTTTTATATATTGCTCTTACAAGCAATCTATTTTGTAATATTCCATGCAAATAATAAGCTATAAGTTTAAATTCATTGTTTCCCATTCTTGAGTTACAAGTTCTTTTAATTTGTTGATGAAAATTGATGGATTGAAATGGAATTTTTATAGTAAAGCCTCAGGTCATAAAATGCTTCATTTACATATCACATAGAATAGCACTTTCAATTTTTGCATTATTCTAAAATGTAACTGAGTTTATAACAACATTATTCTTTGCAGTGATGGAAATAGCACAGTACATTGATTAGCATGATTGTGGATTGATTAGATTTCATTCTACATTGATGAGACAAACAAGACAGGCATCAGAAACTCTGCTGACTCTGAATTTATGAAATGGCCAACAAAACACTATCTGTTAACCAAACAGCATTTAAAGTTGTTTCCTATTCCCAGAAAATCCATACTAAATGCTTCACATTATAAATCCCATAGGTCAGTGATCTCTGAATGAAATAAAACAATAAACTTGTATCTCAACTTGTGTAACTTTGTGTGGCTACCTCAAAGAAAACAAAAGTTGTAATTTATCTCAAGAAAAAAAAAAAAAGTCAGCATGATCATGAGATACCGGGAAGTTTCCCAGGAGTAATATAGAACCTGAAGCAGTAGGCCCATATTTTTTTGGTGATGTCACCAACATATTTGTTTGAAAAAAGGACCACCCCAGTTTACATTTACGAATTTTGCAACTTTTTTTGGGAACAGCATCTTATGGTAGGCACTGCTTAGGCTCTGAGAATACAGTGGTAAGCAAGGCTATTTTCTGGAACATTTTTTCATAGTCCCCTATGACTTAATTTCTCAGCAATAATTGCCAATTTTGGCACATCTTTTTTTTCCTGTCCCCTTTTTCTACCTTGGCTTCAAGGGCAAAGCAGTATCTAATTTCTTGCTAACCTCCCTGGCTTTTATTTTACTCCTTCAATAACCATTTTCTTTCTATTTTTCCCCTAGTTTTAGACTTTCCTAAGGTTCTGCCTCACGAAGACTCCCAACAGTCATAGAGAGATGGACAAACACTCATCTATATCTCAGGCTTTGATTTATTCTTAGACAACTGGTTTGATATCTTTACTCAGTTGTATGTCTTGATGGCATTTCCAAAATAATATTTAACCTTTTCTCCATACCCCTTGTCCTTCTCTTATTTCTCTGGTTCTATGACTGGCAACACTGTCTTTTCACTTTGTTTCAAAATTTGGAATCAAGCTTGAGTCTCCACCTTCATTCCTTACTTAGAATTAATGACCAGGTTGCTTAGACACATCTAACTTCCATTCTCAGAGACTCTTTATAACCAGGACCTAAATACTCTTGCTAAAACACAGTAAAATATTAGCACTTAATTATATG
>PVKH010014191.1:0-16573 GCA_004027955.1 Chaetophractus vellerosus
GAAACATGGACTTTGGTATGGGAAGAAATTTATGCTTTGTGGCCTGGTAACTGTAAGCTTCTACCCCAAATAAATACCCTTTATAAAGACCGACCAATCTTTGGTATATTTCAAAAGGCACGCCTTTGGCTGACCAAAACACCTCCCATGTGAGATGAAGATGGAAATAACATCTGCCTTACAGGTGATTGTTACAAAAATTAAATAGGACCATTTATATAAACTTGTTAACACAATCCCTAGTACATCGTAAGTGCATAATGAATATTGCCCTTATTATTTTGAAGGTCTGGACCACAAGGAAATATTCAGCCTTAGATATAGATTTTCAAGTCACTCAGGGTGTTTGATGGGCTGAGAGGGATGAGATTGCTTATGGAGAGAACACAGAGTGAAAAAGAAGACCAAAAGAGAACTTGATACCCACAAGTACCAGAGGGAGGGAAAAAGTCTACAAAATGTCAATCAAGATAATCAGAAAAAGGCCAGGAAAGTATAGCATTGAAGACAAGAAATCAGATTTTCTATTCATTGTTCACTTTAAAATAAATGTATTCTTTAAGGTGTGGGCCTTAAAATATCTAGGAGGCCATATATCATCATAGAAAGTCAAAAAGTACTTACTGAGTTTTCTAGAAATTGTCTGCATTAGCTTAGTAACATTCTCACAAGTTGGACTCCAGGAAGTCCATGTGTTTTTTTCTTCATCATCATATAAAAGGATAGCCTTTTGGGTCCTTAGTTGATCCCAAAGGATTTTGATTAAAAGACACATTTGTGGAGAAGGGAAATGGATGAGAATTTTCTGCCAAACAATGTATAGGCTACATCAATCCCAGGGTCCTTTGTATATCAATGAATTTGGCTGTAGAAAATCGAATGACTTGGAATTCATGCTATTTTCTTATGATTGAAATAACAGCAAGAAACAGCCTGCTGCTTCTATTTCATATCCAATTCAATTCATTGTATTTTCATTTCTAGATTTCCTCCATCAACTCTGAACATTTCTATATTCAAAACAAAACCAGAAATTGCACAGTTGTGCTTATGGTATATGTCTATTTCCACTGGAAACATATTTGATGGTTCAAAGGGATTTCCTGAGAAATTCATCACCACGGGGTTGGTGCTTTACCAAGTGGCCAGGCCTTCTGTAACCACATCATATTGAAGATGATCCAATAAGAAAAACACAAAAAACATGACTTCACATTGCTTACTAACAAGTGGTAAACAAAATAAGGAAGACTCAGAATCAGAACACACTCTTTAATTAAATAGAAAAATAACAGTTGGGTTATTTGCTACAAACAAATAACAACTCATAGTTTTTCAAAACATAGTGGATATGACTAACAAAAATTGTGTGCTTCCAATTATCGTATTAGATTGAAAGTGCTGAATCAGAGTTCCAAGCTGTGTCTAGCAGTCTATTTCCCATTAATAATTAGAGGTCTCTAGCTATACATTATTCTGGTTCAATTCTGATTTACAATTCAGAGTTGCTAGACCACACTGTTCTACAACTCTTCTGATTAGCTCTTTCTGGAATTTGTATCTTCAGGTATGCCAATTCAAGAAATAACAAAAACAGTGGGATAAATTTGCATCCATTCATGAGAACTTCCAGTTTCATTAGAGGAACCACATCAACAAATGTGAACATAAAATAATGCTCTATCAATATTCACTTTACTAATTTGGAGAAATTACCATTGATCTAAATGTCTCTTCAACATTGGCTACCTAATAATTTAATGTCCATTTATCCAGCAGAAAGAGGATCACCTTTTGAGCTTTTTATAATTTACAGAGCTATTTCAAGAGACATAGTTTTAACAGGATTACCATGTGCCCCAGCAATTCCACTTCTAGGTATATACCTGAGAGAATTAAAGACATATGTTCATACAAAAATTTGTACACAGCTGTTCATAGCAGCTTACTCACAATAGCCAAACAGTGGAAACTACCCAAAATGTCCACCAGCTATAGAATTCATAAACAAAACGTGGTAGACACATATACTAGAATACTATTCAGCCATAAAAAGAAGTGAAGTTCTGATACATGCTACAACATGATGAACCTTGAAAACATTATGCTAAGTGAAAGAAGCTAGACACAAAATGACACAAGATTACAGTTTTATGAAATGTCCAGAATAGACAAATCCATAGAAAGAGAAGGGAGGTTAGTGTTTGCCAGAACACATGTGAGGGGAGTTTATAGCAACTGCTAATAGGTAGGTATAGGGTTTCTTTTTAGGTGATGGAAATGTTCTAGAATTAATTAATGGTAATGGTTGCACAACATAGTGAATATATACAAACCACTGAAATGTACACTTTCAAATGATGGGTTTTATATTAAGAGAATTCCATTACAATTTTAAAATCATAGAACATATTTCTAGGTCCTAGTGAACAGAAATACTGCCTCTGATTTGAAAGTTACAATTACTATTTCTCTGAGTTCTCATTTACCTCAGTTACCAGTAGCTTTATTATCTGTACCCTTATCCATTTTAGTCAAATATGTAATTTCTATGTCATATATTCCCAAATACCATACTTCAATATTCAGCAAGCGTGTCCATCATACTGTGACCAATGACTTAAAAAATAATTTAGAAAACCCTCTGCATGACTGATAGATTAGGCTTTTCCTCCAGCTACAACAGCCCATTTGAGCATATCTAGTGCAGATCACTTTCATTCAGACACACCCTTAGGAAGCAGTAAGTGTGTTCAGAGAAGACAGAGAGGTAAAAAGGACAACTCATTTCAGAATTCAGTTAGCTATATTTGGCACAATCAAATTTGCAACAAGATGGTAAAGGGAAGACAGAGTATATGATCTTTGCCTTCCAGAAGCTGAGAGTCCAGACCAGTTAGAGCCACGAAACTATGCCTTTCCCGTAACTCTACATTTTACATGTTTTACATGTTTTGTTTTGTTTTTAATTTCAACAGCAGGAAAACTTCTTGTCCCTGGGCAGCTGCCTGGAAGCTGTAGTCTGAAGACCAATTTATTCCTTCTTAGTAGGTTTCTGTTCTTCTCCAAATGATCTGCAATACTAACCTGATTAGCAGGGCAGCCAGGACCAAGTATTAATGAGACAATTATGGTTGTTTTCTTATGCCAGGCACCCAGGAGCTTCTGGTAGGGACCAGTAGGATGGAAAGCAGAAGGACAAGAGTAAAATGCTGATTTCTAGAAGTGGCTTAGGCACAGGCATTCTGATATCTTCGTTGAAGAAGCAAACTCTAATAGTAAACATCACAAATACAATAACATGCAGCATTGAAGGGAAGAACAATGAATAATAGGCCCTGGGAAGAAAAAGCACTTGGAAAAATTTGCCTGGAGTTTGAATTTTTTTAAACTATTCTGCCCACATTCTGGAAAATGTCCCCTTTAACTTAAATGTGTTTTAATTTTTTTTTCCTTACTGGGCTTGTAGCAAGGTCACAACATTTAAGTCGTTCTACCACTCATATGTAGATGGTTATATAATTTCTTGATTGTTCTTTAAATACTGTCTTTCTCCTGAGCCCCGGCCATTGCTTAGTAGCAAAAGAAACTAAATATCCAACTTTATTTAATGTTTAATGAAATCTGATAATCCACACATTTTTCTCTGAAATGGTGTGTGGATGTTGAGGAGGAAAGTGGGTGGCTTACACTTCTTTACGGCATGAGTCCTCATAGATGTGCTGGCACCCACTGGTACTCAGTAGAGCCCTTTGTTCTAATCAGAAAGCAGTGCTAAAGTCAAACCTGGTGATTCACGGTTTTCTTTTGCCAAGGGATATTGCTCCCAAGAAGCATCTGCAATCCCTTTCTGACTTAGCTTATAGCTTTTGCAGACCCATATAGATCTCCTCCTCATCTGTAATGATGCTGAAATTGAGATTAAAAAAAAAAAACAGCTTTGGCTATGGGATCACTTCATCCCACTATGATGGCCCTATGGCAACTTCTGACTCTCAACTAGTGTCATGTCCACAGCCACTGAAGAAGGCTTAGGAGGGTTCTCTACACCCATGACACTTCAACTTTTTCACTTCACTCCACTAGGACAGTGGACATTTTGGGTCTTATATAAGTGTCATATTCCTGAAGCTCCAAGCCAGGGAAATGAATCCAATCCAGGGAGGTAAAGAAAGATCATCCAAGCTACATTTCTCTTTTAGTTTGCTAAAGGCTGCCAATGAAAAATACCAGAAATGGATTGGCTTTTATAATAGGAATTTATTAGTGTAAAATCCTACAGTTCTGAGGCTGTGAAAATGTCCAGATCAAATCATCATCAGAGATGCTGTCTCACCAAAGGTTGGCTGCTGGTGATCCTGGACTCCTACCAAATGGCAAGGCAAAGTGGTGGCTGGTCTCTGCCTTCTCCTCCAGGCTCACTTCCTCCCTGAGCTCAGCTGTGGGCAATCAGGCATATGGCTTGTCTTTCCCCAAGCCTCATCTCTTCAGTTTCGGGCTTCTCCACTGATTCCAGCCTCCAGCCTCTCTCAGCATCTCAGGGTTTCTCTATTTTTCTGCAGCTGTAGGTGATCCTGGAGTCCTCTCTAACATGGCACAGTAAAGCTGGCAGCTGTCTTTCTCTGTGTCTCTCTGAATGTTTCTTCTGCTTCTAATCGATGCCAGCGAGAGGGCCACCCTGGGTCACACCTCACCGAAGTCCTCCAGTCCAAGGCCCCCACCTGAATTCAGTCCAATCAAAGGGTCCCACACCCACAGGAATGGATTAACTCCAAGAACATGATCTTTTCTGGGATTCACAACAAAAGCTTCAAACTGTCACAGTCCCAATAGATAAGCATGAATTAGACAAAATCAGATGCAATGGAGAAAAGTATTTCAGGTAAAGTTAGAGATAGGTGAAAGATCATGGAGACAATAAACAATGTGGCATTTTCAAGGGAGCAGCAGATGGTTGGGTAGGAAGACAATAACAAAAGCTTATATGAAAATGTCATAATATATCTGGTGATGTAGGCAATGCCTGTGCTATGTAGGTTATTGTCTGCCATGCTTCATTTTTAAGAGTTGAGGGAGGAGTTGAAGGGTTGTAAGCAGAGGTTGAAATTGGCATTTGAGTAAAATCATTCAAGAACCATATGAAAAAATGAATTGGAGGCCCTGAGATGATTTAGCAGCATAATACAGTAATCCAATAAAGAATTTAAAAAAAACAAACCAATGCAGGGGCAAAGAGACAGAATGAGGAGGCAGATCTGAAAATTATTAAGGTGGCAGATTGAAATGCTTGCTATCTAATGGGTTGTGTGTAATTAGAAAGAGAGAAAAAATGCATGAGAAATGCCTGGCTTCAGGGAGGGAATACGGGCAGGGATGCGGGTTTTGGAGGGGAAGATAATTTTATTCCCAATTTGTTATTGTTTAATATGACCAACTCATGACTGAAACTAGCCCCTTTGAGATAGAGCTTTGATAAGGAGAGGAGGAAGAAAGAAACTATGGAAAGGGAGGCAGAAGAGGCCAATGTATCTCACTAGATCCTTGAGTCCTCAACTTCTTACTTTCATTTATTATGTATATCCTCCAAAGTCTATTGATCTTCTCTCAATCAAATGCCTAGAATGCTTTTAAGTCCTCTATATTTGATCTATGCCTTTTATTCATGTCCATTGGTATTACAGGATAATAATTTTTATCTTTGTACCCAAAGAAACCACACAACTGCTGCATTTCTTGAACAAATCACTCAATCCCTACCCCTTAAGCTTGCCTTACAGAATTTCCACTTAAACTCCTTGACTTTCACCAAGGGCCAATGTGGGGGAAGGGGATAAATAAAAACAAACAAAAAAAACCCACTGTATGTGGAATTCATATGAAACTTCAGGAAAAAATGCTAGTTAGTACATAATTCAGAATTTTTGTTCAGTGCCATCTAATAAGGATCTCATGATAATACATTTACATCAGATCAAAGGGCCAGAAAAAAGTGTTTCTCATAATAAGGGGCTACTGAGCTGGACTACTGAGAGACTTGAGTGTGAAGTTTGGGTTTATTTATTTATACATTTCTCAGCCTGAGGTTTGTTTTGTTTTCACTTCTCTTCTACATGCCCCACTCTTCAATTTTGTTACTTCAAGTTTGACTTTTATTCAGTTATTGATTCTACCAGTGTGTACTCTCATAATGTGCCAACTTACACTCCTTCAAGAACTCCCAATTCCTGTGCTATTCTAGGGATCCCAGACTCATACCTCCTCCTAAGGGCCTACTAGAGTTATCAAGATATATAAAATGGGGGGTAGGATCCTTTTTCTCTCTCCAAAATCAACATCAAACACCCAGCTGCTGGGAAGTGGGGCTTTTCTGTATTATAGGAATCAATGAGTCAAGGCATATGTCTTTAATGGAAGTTTTGGCAAGCATGGCATTATAGTTATTATTAAATTTAACACAAGTAAACTGAATGGTCTGTTTTCTGTGCTGCAAGTACAAACTGATGGTTTAGATCAAACACCATAGTTTATAATGCTGTAGAAGTATTTATGTAGAAAATAAGTTTTTATAAATTCCAAGAGCCAACATATTTCACAGACCATAAGAAAGGTAAGAGTAAGGAAAACCCAGAGACAGAACATAAACCCATGTTAGGAAATATGTTCCACCCTCAAGCAGTTTGGATCAGTTAGGATCTTCTGCCTGCAAGGAAAAGGAGACTCACTTTAGTCATCCCAAATAATGCATGAATTCAAATGCACAGAAATCCAGGAAACGTCAAATCACTAGAGCAGGATCCATGTTGCAGAATCTCTAGTCTTTGGGCTGGACACCATATTTGTAAATATGATCAAACACATACTACAGGGTTTATTGATATTGCAACTCATTGCATGATAAAAATATCTGTTTCCAGACTTTATGGCCATCCCATTGTGACATGCCACTAATATCTCTGCTTCTTTTTCTGTCCCATCAACAATTTTCACCTTCATACATTTTCTTTTGTGTTTTCCTTCTAATAGTTTCTGTTTTCCTTCTAACCCCAGCTTGACCCTGACTTAGGACTGCAACCACACATCATGAATTCTCTGTATGTCCCCTGATATGCTTCTTACTTCTCTTGGCATTTCCAAATTTGATCTACAAGAGAAAAAGAAAAAGTCTAATTATCATTGCACTAGGACATATCATAGGTCATTGGCCAGTCTCTAGATTAGGATGGGGAAGACGATGGGGTCACATGGTGCCACTAGAGCACTCCTATGAGCTATGAGCAAAGGAGTTTTGCTTAAGAGGGGCAGAGGGCATGGCAGGCACTGACTAATCAATCAATCTAACATACAGCCCCATAATTCACACATATGATGAAACAGAGTCCAAAGATCTATCGTGGAGCTCCTTCTAAAAGTAAGTAAAATTGCACACTCTGAGTTTTTAGGCAGATTTTCCTGATGCTTAATGTGGGCTTCTGGAATGAAAACATATAGCCAAATCAAAATATAATTAAGAAGTCAATAAGTCAAGGCATAAGTCTCTAATGAAAAGCAGCTGCCTTAAAAATAAAATAAGATTAAAAAAACTTCTGTCTGCATTCCAGAAATAAATGCAAATGAATTTCTAATTTGGCACTGTTGACAATTATCACCACCCTCTTTTCTGATGGCCTACTATCCCAGTAGCTCATCAACTCTACAGGCAATATTGTGCAACTCTTCATGCATCCATTGCAACTAATTCCATCTGCAGAGTCTTGCATCTTGCAGGTTTCAAGCATTTTTGGAAGAAAACATTGTACTTCAAAAGTATAAAAGGTTTAAAGTTTTAGATATTTAAAAATGTGAATTCATAGAATAGATATGAGAATGGAAGTGGGGGGAGGGGAGGGGAGGGGAGGAAGAGGAGGGAAGGGAAGGGAAGAGGAAATAGGATAACTAGATTTAGACCTCCTTGAGGCAGGGACTGTCTCTCATTGTTACTGCTCTGCCCCAGCAACTAGTATGATTTCTAACACATAGTATGTGCTCAATATAATGTGTCAAAATCAATAATCAATAAATCAATGAACTCTGTACCTGCTTTCCCACAACTTCTAAACAGTGTCAAGAGTGGGGATTAGAGTTGAGTAAGCGCCATTCTTTGAATAGTAACAAAAAGTGACTCTACAGTTTATAGAATCATAAAGTATACCATTAAAGCAGAAGTAGAACAGATTTACATGCAGGTCTTCTAATTAAAAATGAGTTCCAAGATAGAAGCAAAGGTAAAACAAAAGATTGCAGAAACGTTATTTTTTTTCTTAACACTTACTTTTTATTTTATTTTTTAAAAGATACTTAGTTTACATAAATGTTACATAAAAAATATAGGGGATCCCCATATGATCTGCTCCCTACACCTCCCACATTTTCCCACATTAACAACATCCTTCATTAGTGTGCTACATCGTTGCAATTGATGAACACATTTTGGAGCATTGCCACTAAGCATGGATTATACTTTGCATTGTAGCTTACACTCTCTCATGCACAATTTAGGTAATGGCAAGATATGTAATGGCCTGTATCTGTCATTGCAATGTCATTCAGGACAATTCTCAAGTCCTGAAAATGCCCCCATATTACACCTGTTTTCCCTTTCCCTGGCCTCAGAACCTCCAGTGGCTACTGCCTCCACAGCAATGATATAATTTCTTCTATTGCTAGAATGCCAATAAGTCTATAGTAGAATACCAGTAAGTCTACTTTGGTCCATAGTAGATTCCCCAATCCTGAGGATTCTGGGATGGTGATGCCCATTCCATCTCTAATTGAGAGGGGGCTTTGATTCCATAGGGCAGATGGATAGGACTCTCTTGCTTGCAGTTTTAGATTCTCTTGGTTCCTTGGGATGGTCATTGTCCTTCATCATCTCCTTGTTAGTTGACCTAGGTGAGTCTAATGAATTAGAAAGTAGGTGTTGCAACTCCGTTGAGATTCAGGGCCCAGCTGGCAGATGGACATTCCAAACATTTAAGTCTCTTGGACATACACCTATCAACTCTAATCCTAATTATAGGGTTAAATAGGAGCATCTGAAGAGCCATGTGTAGGGAGACCATAACTGAGCCCAACTCTGTCACACTGGGGAGCATAAATTCCAAAGTAGGGCACATTGGCAAAGTGCCAAACTCCTGAGCAATCTGTCCTGAGTATAGTGTCTGGATGTCTCCAGAGCCCTCAGGAGACCTGCTATTTGAAGTAGTGTTTACTTTGCAGTCAATGAGATCCTGCTGAGACCTGTATAAGTATAACCTCTGGAATGACCTCCTGACTCATTTTGAAGTCTCTTAGCCATATAAACTCATCTGTACCTTTTCCCCCTTTTGGTCAAGATCTTTCTCCAGTTGCGTTGCTAGTTGGTGCTTGGTAATGATCCCTTGGTGCCAAGGACACTCATCCCTGGGAGTCATGTCCCACCCTGGTGGGAAGGTAATGCATTTATATACTGAGTTTGGCTTAGAGAGAGCCCACATTTGAGCAACAAGGAAGTTCTCAGGAGGTAACTCTTAGGCACCCTATAATACTAGGCTAAGTTTCAATTTTAAAAGTTAAGGTTCATAAGTACAGTCATCAGTATCAAGGGCCTGTCAATGGACCATCCTCCTTCACTAGTCATTAACCTTGTAATTGGGAGATTCTTACTGTTCCATTAAAGAATGTGTCAGAGCTTCCCAGGATGGGAATTCGATATTGTTTCAGTTATTGTGTGACACTCTACCCACCATGAAAATGCCCCATGGACACTTGAACACATTTATATGCCTTATGAGTATGTCCTAAGTGAACCTCCTCCCATGTAAGCCCCAACATTGACATCCCCACACCAATGATCCTCCCCTGTCATAGTTGTAACCATTCTGTGATCAAAAACTTCTTCAAAAATGAAGTAAACAAAATAACCAAATACAATAAGAAAATGAAATAATAATGATAGTTTTAAAAATGAGAATTGAAATATAAAAAGTTTAAAAAATAAAAACGATTTAGAATAATAAAAAATAATGGGAAAATATTTTTTAAAAAATTTTTGACATTGTCTTTCAAGACAATAAGATCTGTTGTCTTGTATGTACAATGATATAGTCTTCTGTTTATTTCCTAGTGTCTTACTTTTTTCATTTTGTCTTCAAAGAAGTTTTAGGTTACAGAAAAGTCACATACAGAATATAGGGTATTCCCATATACCCACCATCCTCCTCCTTTCCCCCTTTCCCCTATTAATAACATTTTATATATTGATGGTACATTTGTTACAATTGCTGTACAAAAATTGAAACATAGCCACCAACCATGGTCAATGGTTTATATTATGGTTTACCTTTTGAACCATATACTTTTATAAATTTTGATGAAATTTAACATGGTTTGTATCCATCATTATAAGATCATGTAGAACACTTCTATTGCCCCCAAATGCCCCATAATTCATCTATTCTATTCATCCCTCCCCCTCTCCTTGGGGCCCATGGCAACCACCAGGCTTTAGTCCTTGAAGAACAAGATTCATAGTTACTTGCCACAACATTGAAGGCTTGACATACTGGCCTGTTCTCCCCCTTTTAAGCATTTCCTGTGCTCTCAAGAGACTCCCACACCTCTGTTTAAGAAGGTAGTAGGACTCCCCAGGATGGGAGTCCAGTGCCTCCCCACTCATTATGTGGGTCTCCACCCACTGATACAGCACAGTATGACAAAGGAACAATCACACACTCCCTAGAAACCTGCACACTGTCCCTAATGACCCCCACATCCAATACCCTAAACTAGTAACCCTCCCCTGCCATTTTGCCAAAAGAACATTCCCAACATTGTAGTTTCAATTACCAATTACATACCCACAAATCCCCGGTGTTTACCTGCTCCATCGCCCACTCCTCTCCCGATTCCATGGACAATCCACCCCACCCTCCCCACTCTATCCCCCTGACAAACCAGCACCACTCAACCCAATAATATCACTGCACCACTGTCATGCCTCTCCACTACACAACTACACACTTCCACCTTATCATAGATTTTGCCTATATAGGCATTGGTTCATAACCATCTTCTCCCTTTCTATCTCTTGTAAACCTATCTTCCAGACTCTAGTTCTGTGTGTCTGCTAAATTTGCTTAACACATATCAGTGAGGTCATGTAATATTTGTCCTTCAGTTCCTGGCTTGCTTCACTCAACCTAAGGTCTTCAAGATTCATCCATGTTGTCCAATCCGTAAATACTGCATTCCTTCTTACAGGTGAGTGATATTCCATTGTATGTATATACTACAACTTCTTTATTGATTCATCTGTTGATGGGCGTGTGGGTTGATTCCAACTTTTGGCAATCGTGAATTTAATGCCGCTGCGAACATTGGTGTACATATATCTGTTTGTGTCCTTGCTTTCAATTCTTTTGGATATATATCCAGCAGTGGCATTGCTGGATCATATGGCAGTTCTATAGTTAGCTTCCTGAGGAACTGCAGAACTGTACTCCACAATGGCGGCACCATTCAGCATTCCCACCAGCAGTGTTCCCTCGCCAACACTTGTAATCCTCTGTTTTTTAAATAGCCGCCAGTCTAATGTGTGTAAGATGGTATCTCATTGTAGTTTTGATTTGCATTTCCCTAATAGCTAGTGACGTGGAACATTTTTTCTTGTGCTTTTTAACCATTTGTATGTCTTCCTTGGAAAAGTGTCTATTCAAATCACTAGCCCATTTTGTAAAAGCATTATTTGTCTTTATTTTAGAAGTGTAGGATTTCTTTATATATGCTGGATATTAGACCCCTGTCAGATATATGGTTACCAAATATTTTCTTCCATTGAGTAGGCTGCCTTTTCATTTTCTTGACAAGTTCCTCTGAGGTGCAAAAGTTTTTAGTTTTGAGGAGGTCCTACTTATCTATTTTTTCTTTCTTTGTTCATGCTTTCGGGGTAAAGTTCATGAAACAATTTCCTAATACAAGATCCTGTAGATGCTCCCTAATTATCTTCCAAGATTTTTATAGTCTTCGCTCTTAAATAGAGATCTCTGGTCCATCTTCAGTTAATTTTTGTATAAGGTGTGAGATGGTGTTCCTCTCTCATTCTTTTGGAAATGGATATCCAGTTCTCCAAGCACGATTTGTTGAAGAGGCCATTCTCTCCCAGTTGAATGGGCTTGGTGGGCTTGTCAAAGATCAGTTGACTGTATATGTGAGGATCTATATCAGAACTCTCAGTTCAGTTCCATTGGTTGATATGTGGTTGGTATGTCTATCCTTGTGCCAATATCATGCAATTTTGACAACTGTAGCTTTGTAGTATGTTTTAAAGTCAAGTAGTGTGATTCTTCTGATTTCATTTTTCTTTTTCAATGTCTTTGGCCATTTGGGGCCTCTTGCCCTTCCAAATGAATTTCATAGTTACGATATTAGTCAGCCAAATGGTGGCTGATGCAAAATATCAGAAATATGTTGGCTTTTATAAAAGGTATTTATTTGGGGTAGAAGCTTACAGTTATCAGGCCAGAAAGCATAAGCTACTTCCCTCACCAAAGTCAGTTCTCATGTGTTGTATCAAGTTCAAGCTTCCTGGGTTCTCTCTTCCTGGGGCTTATTTCTCTCCAGACTCAGCTGCTCTGCTCCTCTGTATGCTTGCTCCCTAGGCTCCAGCTCAAAACACCATCTCCCTTCTCTGCAGTGTGGTTTCTCTGTGAGTCCCTGCCCACCAAGGGGACAGGGATGCAACATTCTACTGACATGCCCCAATCAAAGCCTTAATCATTATTTAATTAATTAAAAGTGAAACCTCTGAATCCAATATAATCTAATATGCCTGGAGGGAGAGACCAGTTTACAAACATAATCCAATATCTATTTTTGGAATTCATAAATAATCCAATATCTAAATTTGGAATTCAAAGCACCACACTCCACCCTCTGAATTCCAAAGAGACATTACAATATTCAAAAAACCTTATTTCAGTAAGACTACTAAGAATAAAATCATATCATAATCAGTTTAAAGAAATACAGCAAAGTCCCTTCTTCTCTAGTCCTCTGAAGCTTATAAAACAATGTATCTGCTTCCAATACACAAATGTACAAAGAATAAACATTTTAATTACAATAAGGAGAAATTGGGAGGGTAACGTGAGTCATGATTCCTCTACAGTTCAGTAAACCTGAAGGACATACTTCTTAGATGTCTAATTCTGAGAGTCATTCTTGAGACAATGGTTTCTTCTCCTTGGGGCCTCATGAGGACCCACCCTTTCCACAGGCTTGCCCAATGGCCATTTCCTTGGTTCCACCCTCATCAAGCATCTGGGTGGTAACCAAGATATAAACCTCACCCTCCCAGAACAGTGGGGTGATTGCCACCCTTTACCCAATCTTTGGGTAAGAGTCTTAAGCCTCCTAGTACAGTGCAGTGAAGACAACATCCCCCCTAACCTTTGATATACAGGCTCAACCCTCTCAGAGCAATGTGTTGACCACCTGGCTTTCCCTAATCCATCGGGTACGGGTCCATCCCTATCAGACCTATGGGATGGTGAACTTAACCTCCCTAATCCTTGGAGTGTGCTTCACCCTCTCTGTAACCTGGGGCAGCAAAACTCTCCCTAACATCAGGAGGGAACATCCACCCTCTTCAACTGCCAGGGCAAACCCACACTCTTTGTACACACGGGTGATGTTCCTCTCTTTTCCCAAGGCGATGTCTTAATTTCCAGATATCAACTTCCATGGTTTTCCTCTTAAAGCTGTTTCTCCCTCAATCTCTCCTTTCCCTGTCCCTTTTAGTCCAAGTTGACAGTGGTTGTCCACACAACTTTCTCAAAAAGCTTGTTGGTAAAGCATGCAAGAAGCAGGCGTCCAAGCCATCAGACAGCAAGACTTTCCTAGATAACTGCATCTTCAATCCTGATTTACAAGTTCCAAGTTTATTTAAGTCCTCAAATGGGGCACTGTCATCTGGGAGCTTGATTTTCAGAGGCTTGGAATTTCCAGAATCAGTTTCTGGCTTCATTGTGCCCAACAGTTCATCCCTCAGCTAATCTCTCTCATCTAGCATTTTGCTACAAGCTGCAAGGAGAAGCCAAGCTGCATTTTGCGAGTTTACTTTGGAACGTTCTTCAGATAAATGCCCAGGCTCTCCATTTTTAAATTTGCCATCCATAAAACACCAGGAGTTAATCTTGATAAGTCCTCTGTTACTCTAAAACATGGATTGTCTTTCCTCCAGTTTCCAATAAATAGTTTCATCATTTTCTTCTAAGGCCTCATAAAAGTCTCTTCAGAGTCCATATTACTACCAACAGTTTGTTCCAAGCACTATAGGTCTTTTACACCAAGCATCTCATAATTCCTCCAAAAAAACACCACTTACCCATTTAAAAACTATTCCAACATTTTGGTAATTGCAAAAGCATGACCCTACTCTCTGCTACTAAATTCTGTATTAGTCAGCCAAAGGTGTGCTGATGCAAAGTACCAGAAATCTGTTGGCTTTTATAAAGAGTATTTATTTGGGGTAGAAGCTTACGGTTACCAGGCCAGAAAGCATAACTTACTTCCCTCACCAAAGTTTGTTTTCACGTGTTGGATCAAGATGGCTGCCAACATCTGCCAAGAGTTCAGGCTTCCTGGGTTCCTCTCTTCCCAGGGCTTGTTTCTTTCCAAGCTCAGCTGCCCTGCTCTCTCCAGAATGCCAGCTGTAGACTATCAGGTGACTGGCTCTGTCTCTCTCCCTGGGGCTTGACTCTCTCCAGGCTCAGCTGCTCTGCTCCTCTGTGTGCTTACTTCCCAGACTCCAGCTCAAAACTCCGACCTCCCTTCTCTGGGGTGTGGTTTCTCTGTGCATCCCCGCCCACCAAGGGGATGGGGATGCAACATCCTACTGATGTGGCCCAATCAAAGCCTTAATCAATATTTAATCAAGTAAAAATGAAACCTCTGAATCCAATATAATCTAATGTGCCTGGAGGGACAGACCAGTTTACAGACATAATCCAATATCTATATTTGGTTTTCATAAACAATATCAAACTGCCATAGTTACCTTTTCCAATTCAATTAAAAATGCTATGGTAATTTTTATTGGGAAGGCATTAAATCAGTTTGGGTAGGATAGACATCTTAATGATGTTAATCTTCCTATCCATGAACAGGGAATATTCTTCCATTTATTTAGTTCTTCTTTGATTTCCTTTAACAGTGTTGTATGATTTTCTGCATACAAGTTGTTTACGTCTTTAAATTTATTCCTAGGTTTTTTATTATTTTAGCTGCTTTTGTAAATGTGATTTTTTTCATAATTTCTTCCTCAGATTGCTCATTATTGGTGTACAGAAATGCTACTGATTTTTGCAAATTAATCTTATAATCTGCCACTTTACTGAACTCATTGTAAGCTCTAGAAGTTTTGATGTAGATTTCTCAGGGCTTTTGAGATATAGAATCATATCATCTGTAAACAGTGTAATTTTTACCACTTCTTTTCCAATTTGGATGCCTTTTATATCTTTTTATTGTTGCCTAAGTGCTCAAGCATGTAATTCTAACACAATGTTAAATAAGAGTGGTGACAGTTCGCATCCTTGTCTTGTTCCCAAGCTTAGAGGGAAAGCTTTTAGGATTTCATCATTGAATATGATGTTAGCTGTGGGTTTTTCATATAAATACTTTATCATGTTCAGGAAGTTTCCTTTTATTCCTATCTTTTCAAGTGTTTTTTTTATCAGAAAAGGGTGCTGTATTTTGTTGAAAGTTTCTTCTGCATCTATTGAGATGATCATGTGATTTTTTTTCTTTCAATCTGTTTATGTGGGATATTAAATTGATTGATTTTCTTATGTTGAACCACCCATGCATACCCACAATGAAACCCACTTGGTTGTGGTGTATAATTCATTTGATATATTGTTGAATATGATTGGCCAGTATTTTTTTTTGAGGATTTTAGCATCTAGGTTCATTAGGGAGGTTGGTCTATAGATTTCTTTTCTCGTGGCATCTTTGTTTAGCTTTGGTGTTAGGGTGATGATGGCATCATAGCATAAGTTAGGTAATGTTCCTTCAACTTCTGTTTTTTGAAAGTGTTTAAGCAGGATTGGTATTAGTTCTTTCCAGAATGTTTGGTAAAATTCAGCTGTGAAGCCATCTGGTCCTTGGCTCTTCTTAGTTGGGAAATTTTTGATGACAATTTCAATCTCTTTGCTTGTGATTGGTCTGTTGAATTCATCAATTTCTTCTTTTATCAATGTAGGCTGTTTGTGTGATTCTAGGAATTTGTCCATTTCTTCTAAATTATCCATATTATTGGCATACAATTTTTCAAAGTATCCTCTTATGATACTCTTTATTTCACTGGGGTCAGTGGTGTTATCTCCTTCCTCATTTCTTATATTATGTATTTGCATCTTCTCTCTTTTTTTCTTTGTTAGTCAACTAAGAGTTTGTCAATTTTATTAATCTTCTCAAAGAACCAGCTTTGGTTTTATTTTTTTCTAGTGCTTTCTTACTTTCTATTTCATTTAGCTCTGCTCTAATCTTTGTTATT
>PVKH010014192.1:0-16576 GCA_004027955.1 Chaetophractus vellerosus
AATAATTATAATAAATGGCATCATCATTTTATTGAAAGTTAATAAAACACATTTACCCTGAATTCTAGAAGGCTCTGCATTTCCATTAAGAACTTTCATTTGTCCTGAAAAGAAAGACTTTTTAATATCCCATCTCAGAGAACATAAGGCGAATAGCACAGCAAGATGATTCAGCAATTTAAGAAACGGTTTAGGGTACAGAAAATCAGCATCCATTTATCAGTTTCCATTTTTCTTGTGTTTTAGGAAGTAATCAGTGTTGTCAGCCTCAATGAAGAAAATATGACAACAGCATTTTTTTTTCACTGACAGATCAAATCGTGTCCCAAGTCCTTCCCGTGCTAAGGATTTTTTCTTTGAAATATAATTTCTAATAAACATAAAGCTTGTATAACCCCTTCACTCTGCCCTTAACATCAGAAAGTCAGGACAGCACATCATTCCCTATAACGAAGAAACAAAATCCGTAATGACACAGCCAAACCTCGATTTTGCTCCTCCAACACACAGAAGAAGTCCAGAAAAGTCTGCAGAAAAGTTTTTAACCTCAGGCACACGCCACATTTTGCGCATGCGCGCAGTCCTCCTTGCACAGGGATTTTGCAGCCCACCCCACCTGCTCCTCAACTGGTAAGCAGGTAGGCCTGGTTCATAACTTCAGGGTCCCATTCCTCAGCCCTCACGGAGTTTTTCATCTTTTGGGTGTCCCTGACTCTCTTCAACATCCTCCCCATGGTCTCTGAGATTTTTAAACCCTTTACTCTTTCTCCTTCCTTCCTAAACTTCAAAGCCCCTTCTCTTCTCAGCCTCAGACCCAGAGGTCCAGTCGTTTCTTTCCACCAATTTTTCTCTGTTGCTGACGGGGCTTCAGAACCGTGCGCCGCAGACAATGAACGTGTGTATTACGTGAAGACGCCTGTCTTTTTCTCTCCCTTTGCAGAAGTCACGGACACACTTTGTGTCCATCTCCCAGCCCTCATTTAGTATGAGATTCAGTGAGGTGTAATATGTGAGATCTTAGGCTCTGAATTCGGATAAACCCAGTTAGGATACACCGCTCTGACGCTAGTTATGTAATAAGAGACTAGTTAATTAACATCCGCAAGCTAAAGTTTTCACATCTGTAAATGAATATTAAAAACAGGGCTTTTATCAAGATTAGAGGAGATATTTTGTATATTTAAGGCAGTGCCTAATATTTAGCAAATATTAACCACTCTTATGATATAAATATATTCCTTGTAAACATATTTTTCACCAAAAAAATCAAGTGTTGTTCAATATTATCAGATGAACTCTGGAACCTCTCTGCCTTACGTAGCTGTTATTATCCCCTCATTGCAGTGAATGAAATGAAACTTCAAAAGTAGAATTGAACCAAGTTATCCAAAACCACTCTCCGAATTTTATGGTTGAATATGAAGCAGAAGCTCAAAGTGCTGAATCTGGGAAATATGATCCATCTATAACATCGCAAAATGGAGGGAAGAACAGATGATTGGATTGTAACTTGGATCACATTTTTTTTTTAGATATTCTTTTTCAGAAACAAAAGCATAATGAGGCAATTTGCAGTCAGCTTTCTATCATAGATACCAAGTCATACTCTTGGAAAACTTGAAAGTAATTGACTTTTTAGTCATTTTTAAATACCCGGAGCCATAACTTCCACCTACCTAATAAAACAAATGGGGCTATTTATTTCCACATTAGGATATTTTTTAAAGGTTAGCGTGAAATAGTTATGGATATCCAAAGATTTCAACAGCTAAGACAAACATCTCAGTAAATAATTTAATTGAGCTGTGAATATTTAGTGATTGAAATCCGATTACTTTGTGGCTTAATTTGTGTACTGCTTGACTGCTCTGCAGTTTCAGGCAATTTAACAATGTAGACACTATATGAAGATGGAATGTTAAATAGTGACTGAGGCAACAGAGTAAAATGGCTGAGTGGTGTTCATTTTTTTCAAGCGTGCCACTGGGTGGGATGCAGCCTCTATCTAAAGACTCCCAAGTGCCCAAGTGGTGAGAATACGTAAAAGTCATAAAAGTCGCCAGTTCTTACCCTGCTCCCCACACATACACACATCTTTAGTTAATTAGTTTCACCCCCTTGTAGAATTTTGACTCATAAAGATTAATAGCATAGCACACGAAATCATCTTCACTCCTGTAAAATACAGTTCTTTCTACGATGGCCAATAAGTAGGGTCAATGAGTTTTTCTGACAACTTCATGCTTTCAGAAGACAGGTGGGGTACAAGCTCTTCTGAGGGATTTCTTTTTACCCTAAAATCCAGGTAAACAGGTTTTTGATGTTTTACAGAGTTTCTACCCAGAGACATTGAGCTTTAAAAGTTTCCTAGTAAGGTCAATGTAGAGCACAAATGTGGACACTGCAGGTCAAATAGAGATTTTTCGCTGTATGCCTTTTTACAAGCACATTCTAGATTATTGCTTCTATGAACAGTTCATTTTATTCTATCTTCAAAAAAACCCTTAAGTCCTGCCCATCTCCACCCCCAGCACTCTAGCCTAAGCCACCTGGATTGTTGCTAGAGTCCCAGTTTTTCTCCATCAATTTCACCCCTCCATTCCATTCTTACAGGAAGCAAATGACCTCTTTGAAAACTGATCACAATACTTCCTTCTCAAGATCTGTCAATGTTTTCTAAGGCCATGAGGATAAAATACAAAGTCCTTATCATGACCCCAGAGTTCTACTGTTCTGACTGCTGTCTAAAGCACAGGCTTATCCTCATCTTGAATTAACATAACATATCAAAATATTATTAGTTTGATGTGTAATTAGTATAAAAATCTTAATAAGATAGTTCACATCTCTTTTATCAGACTAAAATCTGTATCAGCAGTTCTCAATTTGGATGAGCCACATGTCACCTGCTCAATAGCCACATGGGGCTACTGGCTCTCGTGGTGGACAGCAGAGTTCTAGAGAACCAATTAGTTCATTTCAAGGAGAGAAAAGTAGGCCATTAAATAAATTATTTCTTTCACAAATAAGAAAATATTTTTAACAAATCAATTTTTTTGATAAATACTAATAAAGCATACAATTCATCCAAGTGTATAATCAATGGTATTTGGTATAATGACACAGTTGTGCGTTCATCACTTCAATCACTATTAGAGCATTTCAATAATAATAATAATAAAAAAAAACAGAAAAACAAACAAGAAAATTCTTCACCTCTCAATCTGTTTCCCCTGCAGTACATAGGTGCGATTTCTAGCTATTCTTGAACAATTATTTACTTTTTAAGCAGTTTTATTGAGATATATTCATATATCGTATGATCTATCTATAGTGTATAGTCAATGGGTTTTAGTATAATCACAATGTTATGCATTCATCACAAAAAAAATTTTAGAACTATTTCATTACTCCAAAAAGAAAAACTCAACACCCCTTAGCATGCCACTCCTAGCCCCACATAATCACTAATCAAAGTTCGTCTTTATAAAGTGATTTTTATTTACATTTTATATAAATGGAATCATACAATATGTTACACAATATATTTAGTTCATACTGGCGCAATCATACATTATTTATCCTTTTGTGTCTGGCTTGCTTCATGTAACTTAATGTCCTCCAGGTTCATCCATGTTGTCATATGCTTTATGACTTCATTTCTTCTTGCAGCTGCATAATATTACATCATGTGAATACACCACAGTATGTATATTCATTCATTGTTTGATGGACACCTGGGTTGTTTTCAACTTTTGGCAATCTCGAATAACGCCACTATGAACAATGGTGTACAGATGTCTATTCATGGCACTGCTCTCAGTTCTTCTAGGTATATTTATATATACCCAGTAGTGGTATTACAGGGTCATGTGGCAAATCTATATGCAACTTCTTTAGGAACTGCCAAACAGTCCTCCACAGTGGCTATACCAATCTATATTCCCACCAACCATGAATAAATGTTCCTATCATTCTACATCCTCTCCAACATTTGTAGTTCCCTGTCTTTTTAATAGTGGCCATTCTGATACATGTGAAATGATATCTCATTGTAGTTTTCATTTGCATTTCCCTAATCATTAGTAGTATTGAACATTTTTTCATGTGTTTTTTGCCATTTGTATTTCTTCTTTGGACAAATGTCTATTGAAGCCTTTTGTCCATTTTTTAATCAGGTCATTCATCTTTATATTGTTGAATTGTAATATCTCTTTATATGTCATGGATATTATTGGATATGTGATTTCCAAATATTTTCTCCTATTGATTCAGCTGTCTTTTCACTTTTTGACAAAGTCCTGTAAGGTGCAAAAATGTTTAATTTTGAGGAATTCCCATTTATCTATTTTTTTTTCTTTTGTTGCTCATGCTTTGGGAGAAGGTCTATGAAACCACCACCTACCGCAAGTAATTTAAGATATTTCCCTACATTTTCTTCATAATTTTATGATCCTGGCTTTTATATTTAGGCCTTTGATACATTTTGAGTAGATTCTTGTATAGAGAGTGAGATAAGGGTCCTCTTTCATTCTTTTGGTTATAGATATTCAGTTCTCCCAGCACCATTTGTTGAAGAGACTGTTTTGCCCCATTAACATGGACTTGGTAGGTTTGTCAAAAACCAGTTGTCTGTAGAGATTAGGGTTTATTTCTTGACTCTCAATTCTATTTCACTGATCAATGTTTTTATCGTTATGCCAGTACCATGCTGTTTTGATCACTGTAGCTTTGTAATATGTTTCAAGGTGAGGCAGTGAAATAAATCCCATGTCCCTCTTCTTTTTTAGAATGCTTTCAGCTATTTGGGTGTACTTTCCCTTCCAAATGAATTTGGTAATTGCCATTTATATTTCTGTAAAGTAGGCTGTTGTAATTTTGATTGGTACTACATTGAATCTATAAATAAGTTTGGGTAGGATTGACATCGTCACAATATTTGTTCTTCCAATCCATGTACACAGAATGTCTTTCCATTTGTTTAGGTCTTCATTGATTTCTTTTGGCATGGTTTTGCAGTTTTCTGCATATAGGTCCTGTACTGCTTTAGTTAAATTGATTCCTAAGTACTTGAGTCTTTTTGTTGCCATTGTAAATGGAATTTTCCCCTTATTTCCTCCTCATATAGTTCAATATGAGTGCACAAAATCATTAATGATTCTTGCATGTTGATCTTGTATCATGCCACTTTGCTGAATTCATTTACTAGCTCAGATAGCTTAGTTGTAGCCATTTCAGAATTTTCTAAATTTGGGATCATGCCATCCACAAATATTGAGATGCCTTTAATATATTTTTCTTATGTAACTTCTCGTTAGAACTTCTAGTACAATGCTGAATAACAGTGGTGACAGTAGGCATCCTTGTCTTGTTCCTGATCTTGGAGGGAAAGCTTTCAACCTTTCCCCATTGAGAACGATGTTGCTTGTGAGTTTTTCATATATGCCTTTTATCATATTGAGGAATTTTCCTTCTATTCCTATCTTTCAAAGTGTTTTATCAAGGAAAGATGCTGTAATTTGCTGAATGCCTTTTCTGCATCGAACGAGATGATCATGTGAATTTTTTCCTTCAATTTGTTAATGTGGTGCATTACATTGATTGATTTTTCTTATGCTGGACCAGCCTTGGATACCAGGAATAAATCCCACTTGGTCGTGATGTATAAGTCTTTTGATATGCTATTGGATTTGATTTGCAAGTATTATGTTGAGAATTTTTGCATCTATGTTGATTAGAGAAATTAGTCTGTAATTCTCTTTTCTTGCAGTGTCTTTATCTGGCTTAGGTATTAGGGTGATGTTAGCTTCATAAAATGTGTTGGGTAATTTTCCCCCCTCTTCAAGTTTTTGGAAGAGTTTAAACAGGATTGGTGTTAATTCTTTTCAAAATGCTTGGTAGAATTCACCTGTGAAGCCATCTGGTTCTGGACTTTGTTGGGAAATTTTTGATGATGGACTCAATCATCTAAATGTGATTGGTTTGCTAAGTTCTTGTATTTCCTGTAATGCCAGTGAGGTTGTTTGTGCATTTCTAAGAATTTGTCCATTTCGTCTAGGTTGTTTAGTTTGTTGGCAAACAGTTTCTCATAATATCCTCTTATAATATTTTTTTATTTCTGTAGTAATTTCCCCCCTTCATTTCTGATTGTATTTATTTGCATCTTCACTCTTTTTTTCTTTGTTAGTTTAGCTAGGAATTTGTCGATTATATTGATCTTCTCAAAGAACCAGTTTTGGTTTTGTTGATTTTCTCCTGTGTTTTGTTGTTGTTGTTGTTCTCAATTTCATTTATTTCTGCTCTAATCTTTATTTCTTTCCTTCTGCTTGCTTTTGGATTGTTTTGCTATTCTTTTTTAATTTCTCCAGTTTTTCAGTTAGATCTTTGATTATACCTCTTTCATCTTTTTTAATATAGGCATTTAGGGCTATAAATTTCCCTCTTGACTACCCTCACTGAATCCCGTAAGTTTTGATAAGATGTGTTCTCATTTTCATTTGTCTTAATGTAGTTTCTGATTTCATTTGCAATTTCTTCCTTGACCCACTGATTATTTAGGAGTGTGTTGTTTAGCCTCCACACATTTGCAAATTTAACTCTTTCCTATTATTGATTTCCAGTTTCATTCCATTATGATCTGTGAAGGTGCTTTGTATAACTTCAATTTTTTAAAAATATTTATTCAGAGCTGCATTGTGGCCTAACATGTGGTCTATCCTGGAGAAAGGTCCATGGGCACCTGAGAAGAATGCATAACCCTCTGAGTTTGGGTGCAATGGTCTATATATGTCTGTTAGGTCTAACTTGTTTATTATATTGTTCAAGTTCTCTGTTTCCTTGTTGATCTTCTGTCTGGTTGTTCTATCTAATGATGCGAGTGATGTATTAAAATTTTCCTATGACTATTGTAGAGATATCTATTTCTTCCTTCAGTTTTACTAGAGTTTGCCTCATGTATTTTGGGTCACCCTGGTTAGATGCATGGATATTTATGGCTGTTATATCTTCCTGGTGAATTGTCACTTTTATTAACATATAATGGACTTCTGTATCTTTATCTTTTTTTTGCATTTAATATCTGTTATCTGTTTTGTCTGCAATTAGTATAGCTACCCCTGCTCTTTTTTGTTTACTATTTGTGTGGAGTAGCTTTGTTCAACCTTTCACTTCCAGCTGGTGTGTATCCCTGGGTCTAAGGTGAGTCTCTTATAAGCAGCATATGGATGGCTCATGTTTTTTTATCCATACTTTCAGCTTATATCTTTTGATTTGGGAGTTTAGTCCTTCCACATTCAATGATATTACTATAAATGCTTTTTTGCTTCCACCATTTTACTCTTTGGTTTCCACATGTCATATCATATTTTTGTCTATCTTTTTACTGTTTGTTTATCCTTTGGCCGTTCTTTCTTCTATACTCTTCTCCAAGCCTCTTCTCTCATCTTTTTTTTTTCAGGCTCTAAGGCTACCTTTAATATTTCCAGCAAATATGGATTTTTTTAAGAACTGTCTTAGCTTACGTTTGTTTGTGAATATTTTATACTCACCTCCATATCCGAAGGACAGTTGTGCTGGATAAAGAATTCACAGCTGACAGTTTTTCTTTTTAAGTATCCTTATTATATCATACCACTGTTTTCTCACCTCCATGCTTTCTGATGAGAAATCCGCATGTCTTACTGGGCATCCCTTGTATATGATGGTTTGCTTCTCCCTTGCTGTTCTTAATATTTTCTCTTCATCTTTGAAGTTTGACATTCTGAGTAATATATGTTTTGGGGTAGGTTTATTCAGATTTATTCTGATTGGGGTATGGTCCTCTTCTTGGACATGTAAGCTCATTTCTTTTGTGAGAGTTGGGAAGTTTTGTGAGAGTTGGGAAATTTTCAGCTATTATTTCCTCAAATACTCTTTCTGCCCCCTTTCCCTTCTCTTCTACTTCTGGAACTCCCATGACACGTATGTATGTTGTTGCATTTCATGTTTTCATTCAACTACCTGAGTCCCTGCTCAATTTTTTCCATTCTTTTTTCTCTATGTTCTTTTCTCTCTTCAATTGCAGCTGTTCTGTCTTCGGTATCACTTATTCTTTCTTCTACCATTATGAGTCTGCTTTTGTATGCCTCTAATATGTTTTTTATCTCACCTATTGTGTCTTTAATTCCCATAAGCTCTGTTACTTTTCTATTCAGGATTTCAAATTCTTTTTTGTGCTCACTCAATGTCTTCGTGATGTCGTTTATCTCTTTAGTTAGATTGTCTTTCAACTTATTAATTTGATTTTGGAAATTTTTATGCACCTCATTAATTAGTTGTCTCAAATCCTATGCCTCTTCTGGAGATTTGATATATTCCTTTTCTTGGGCCATGTCTTCCATTTTCTTAGTATGGTTCATAATTTTTTACTGGTGTCTAGGCATCTGATTAGGATAGTGAGTTTACTCTGATACTCAAATTCTCTCTCTTTTGTAGGGATGAGGGACAAGAGCTGTGTGCTACTGTTGCTCTTTAATTCTTGTTTCTCCTTGGATCATTAAGATTTTCCCTGTTAGTTGCTCAAACCTGGGCTCTGGACCCAGTAATGGGTTGCAGACATGCTTCCTGGGACCTTGGGAAGGGAAGCTATAAAGGCCGGAAAAAAGCCTCTTATTTACTTTTATTTCCTCACATGCACTTCCTTGGTCTGCAAGCAGATGACACACTGTGGCAGCCCTCTCAGTTCAATGCCTGGTCTTGAGTGTGTTTGCTGAAACAAGGACTGGATCAATGTAATAGAGGTTCCTGCCTGGAGGCTAAGAGCCTTGTAATTTCTCAGAGCCTTGTAATTTCTCAGAGATAGTTCTCCAGCTTTCTCTGGCAGTCCTCTCCTTTTTCCTGGGTAGGAAATAATTCCACTTCCCTCTGTGTCCTCAACAATCAGTCCCAGTTAGTAAAGAAGGAGATTGGAAGGGCCAGATCTCTTTAGACCAGAGCTGGCTCCCAAGGCAAACAATGCATGGTGTCACCTGGCCTGGAAGGGTTTGTGGGGCACAGCAGACCAAATCTGTGGATCAAAAGCTGAGTCAGCCTTAGGCTGTGTCCTTCTCTCTCCCCTTTCCTGGGGTGGGGCAGAGGATCTCTGGGATCCACTTTGTGTAAAGCCTTCCCAGAGGCCTGAGAATTCAAATTTGTCTTTAGTGTGGGGGAGTACACTGGCAGTTGCAGCCACAGCTTTTAACTCACAGTTTTGCCATTGTGATTCTTTTCCTTTGTCCCGCTCTCTTCTGGTTGGTGCCCAGCCTTTGCCTGGTGTCCTAAACCCTAGAAGACTTTTTACAGGCTGTCTCAGCCTGTCCTCTAGCTATTTTTTTCTGGGAGAGAAGAGAATCCCTTGTCTTTCTAGTCCACTATCCTCCCGGAAGTCCCAAGAAAAAATAGAGTAAAAATGAAACCTAATAAGTAAAATCTTTCCTTCAATCTAATAGGTACTAATTTCTAAGTTAAATTATTTCTTGTCAATATAAATTACAATTAGCTATCTAATAAATTCTGATAACTGAATTTAATATTTGTTCATTTTTAGTATTAACTTTTCACTCTATAATGATTATATATTAGTGTTACAAGAAACTATGAAGTTTGAATATAATTACCTCATACTAAATGTGTCTTTACCAACAATTCAGTATTTCATTACCACCACTTTTGGCATTTATAATCAAATTAATGCAACTTTAAGCACAATAGCAAGTTCTAAATTACTGTGATAAATGTGGACTAATTGTAGGAGCTAATAGCACCTATCCTTAAGATATTGTAGCACTGCTATTAGAACTTAAATGAATTTAAACACTTTATAATTTTTAATTTCAATAATTTTAAAAGACTGAAAACTACTAAAATTGATTTCAATATGATCAAAGTTACATTCAATTAATTCTCCCATAACTCAACTTTTTTTCTGGTTCATTAGGCTTTTTAAGGGTTTTATATCACTGATAACTAAGCAATTGCCAGTCATGAAAGGCTGTTTAAAGTTGGTGCTTTTGGTGATCATTTGGACTTACTGAAAAAAAAAAAACCTCTGAATCCTGACATCTAAATTTAAGTGATCATTTACCAATGGGCTGACTAGTCATCTATTCCCACAGCAAAAACAAACTCTTTTTGGCACTTATGTAGCAAGTTTATTTACAAATATATCCAACGTGCTGTAAGAGTTTAGCGGAGTTTGATCTATATTTCAGGATTGTGCTTCTTAAAATATTTCTCTTCTAGCTCTTTCATAGATAAACTGAAACATCCATGAAATGATACTCAGTATTTGTCTTTCTGTATCTGTGTTATTTCACTCAACATGAAGTGTTAAGGATTCAACCATGTTGTCACATGGATCAGAACTGCCTTCCTTCTTGTGGCCGAATGATATTCCATTTTATGTATATACTGCATTTTGTTTATCCATTTGTCTGTTGGTGGACACGAGTTGCTTTCATCTTTTGGCAATTGTAAATAAGGCCACTATGGACATTGGTTGGCAAATATCTGTTTGAGTCCCTACTTTAAATTCTTTTGGATATATCCCAAGAAGTGGGATTGCCAGGTAGTATGGTAATTCTATAGTTATCATTCGAGAAACTGTCAAACTGTTTTCCATAGTGTCTGCACTATTTTACATTCCCAGTAACAATATATGAGAGTTCCAATTTCTCCACATCTTCTCCAATACTTTTTTCTTAATAGACAAATTGTGGGTTTACAGGAAAATATGCACAAAATACAGGATTCCCACATACCACTCCACCACCGACACCTTGCATTGGTGTGAAACATTTATTACAATTGATGACAGCACATTTTTATAATTTTACTATTAAAGTCCATGGTGTAACTTAGAGTTTGAATTAGAGTCTGACCCTCACCCTACTCTACTACCCTGACAGTTTCACTGTCTTTACCACCCAAAAAAAAAAAAAAGTGTTTTGGCTCTTTCCCAAGCTATTTGCCTAGTAGATATAATTATTCATACTTTTGTATACTCTTATATAAGCCAAAATTTTTCTAAAATATGTTACTTATGTGATTCTTTTTTGTTGTTGTTGTTACATATTCCCCCTCCCCCCTCCCCGCTTTCTGCTTGCTCTTGCTGTGTTCATTTCTCTGCGTTCTTCTGTATCTCCTCTGTCACCCCCTGCTGTGGCTACACGCTGAGCCAGGTCACCGCGCAGGCGCGGCTCTGCCCCGCTTGTGGGCGGGTCTGCTTCCATTCCCCGGGTGGCTTCTTGCTCCGTTTGCAGGCGGCTTTGCTCCATTCACAGGCGGACAGGCGGTTCGCTCTGCCCGTGGCGGCTTTGCCCGTGGTGGCTTTGCCCTGCCCGTGGCGGCTTTGCCCTGCCCACGGCAGCTTTTTGCCCCACCCATGGTGGCTTTGCCTTCTCAGGTGGTCTGCCCGCTCGGAGAGGTCCCCGGGAGCCAGCCCTGTTACTTATATGATTCTAAATGCATACCCACTGTACATTGATTTGTACAGCTAATTAAATTAATCTAGGCCCGGCTGTATAGCCCAGTGGATAGGGTGCCAGTTACACCACATGGGAGGCCCCGGGTTTGGTTCCCAGGGACCTCTCCGAAGGGGCAGACCACCTGAGAAGGCAAAGCTGCTGTGGGCGGGGCAAAAAGCCGCCGTGGGCAGGGCAAAGACGCCAAGGGCAGGGCAAAAGCCGCCATGGGCAGGGCGAGCTGCCTGCGAACGGAACAAAGCCACCCGCAAACGGAGCAAAAAAAAAGCTGCCTGGGAATGGAAGCAGACCCACCCACAAGCGGGGCAAAGCCGCCTGCGCGGTAGGCTGACTCGGCGCGTCGCCGCAGCAGGGGGAGACAGAGCAGACACAGAAGAACACATACACACACACACACAAAATTAATCTAGACCTTTTCTATGAATTGCCTCACAATTCTTCTAGCCTCTACCCATTACCCAACTCTGAAGAGGTTTCTATGTTTTTGCTATTTGCAATACAGCAACTCCACCCTCCTGATACTGAATTTTTTATTAGTCAAGGTTCTCTAGGGAAACAGAACCAACAGTATGTATCTGTGTGTGTGTGTATCCTCTCATTCTTTGTGTATCTATATATAGTAAATATTATGACTTTTTTTTATAGGAATTGGCTCACATGACTGTGAGGATGAGAAAGTCCAAATTCCGTAGTTCAGGTCACAAGCTGGGAACCTCAATGAAGGTCCTCAAGTAATTCCCCAGGAGATGCTGGCTGGCTGAAGCAGAGATGGAAATTCTCCCTTATGACTGCTGAAATCATCACTTCTCCTTTTAAAGCCTTCAACTGATTGGACGAGAAGTCTGTCTTTGTTGAAGGCAATCTCCTCAGCTGATTGTATCAGCCTTAGATGCAATCAACTTACTGATGATTTAAATCCATAAATATCCTCAGAGTAACAATTAGGCCAGTGTTTGCTTGTCCAAACAGTGGCACCATAACCTGTCCAAATTGTCACATGAACCCAACCATTACACAAGGGTATATTCCATAATGTTGAGATTGTCTCTACTTTGGGTAGTGGGTAAGACTTTTCTATTTCTCCTCATTTATCTTTCCACCAAGAAATTTATCTGCTGTGACTTCCTTACCCAAAAGATACACCACTAATCAATAGATTGAAACTATCAGAAGTAGAACTTGAAGGAATTAAAACCTTAATATTTGGGACAACCAGCAAGATGGCAGCAGAGTAAGGTGCTCCTAGAATCAGCTTCTGCTACAGGGCAGTTAGTAATCACCCAGAGCTAACTAAAGGACTTGTTTGGGGGCTCCAGGAGACCAGAAGTGCATCCTACAGCATCCTTGAAAGAGTGGAAGGAGGAAACTGTCTGTCAGCAGAGAAGATTTGTAAGTAGAGTACTCCACGCCACGGAGGCTGGTGCCCATCCTCCACTGGAGGCACAAGCTGCCTCTAGAGCTGTTCTGCGGCTGGAATTGGAAGCTCCACTTCCTAAAAACAGGGGAGGAAGAGACAGTTGGGCACTAACTTCAGCTACTGATTAGTAAATTCGGCAGGCTAAAGTATAATCCTAAGAACAGCTAAAGTTTGAACCCGTCCAAGTCAGAAAGAGGCTAGTAGCTGCCATCATAACGCCACGCCTGACATGTGGGGAAGCGGGGCTGACTGAAAATCACAGTGCTGGTGGGGACCGGCTTCTTTCCTTCCAGATCAGATTGCAGCTCTAGCCTAAGCCCCAGGCCTATCTCGGGCCGGGAGGAAGCTGGGGGGAAGCTAAGCCAGCCTCTCCGGGAAATAACAGGCCACACCGCAGAGGCCAGTGATCATCCAACTTTGGCAGCACAAGCCACCACACGAGTTATACTGTGGCAGGAATTGGAAGCTCCATTTCCCAAAAACTGGAGGAAAACACAATTGGCCACCAATGTCAGCTACTGATTAGTCAGTTCGGCTGGCTAAAGTATAACCCTAAGAACGGGTGAACTTTGAACCTGTCCAAGTCGGAAGGAGGCTGGTAGCTGCCATTTTTACTCTACCCTCAGCATGAGGGGAAGCTGGGCTGACTGAAAATCATGGTGATGGTAGAGACCAATTTTTTCCCCCAGATTGGCCTGCAGCCCTAGCCTAGGCTTCAGCCCCACCTCAAGCAGGGAGAAAGCTGGCGGGCTCTGCAACAGCCTATCCAGGTAACTGCAGGTACATTTGGCTGACACAGACTGAATAATCAGAAGTCTACCGGGGCACATGCAGTCATCTTGGACCTTCACTTTTTAGAGCTGCTGTGCACACCTGCAGCTCCATCCCTGCCCCAGGCAGGGAAAAAGGGGGCATGAAGCTTCATCAGTCTCTCTGGGCAATTATAGTCTAGGCCTGGATGACTTGGATTATTCCACGCAGCTATGGCTCTGTCCCTACCCCTGGCAAAGGAGAAAGTTGGAAGAAGTTTCATTGGTCCTTGGAGCACTGAGGGTAGCTTGAGCCTCCAAAGCTTACAGCACCAACTACATCCTTGGCTCCTACCACACAACAAGCAAGAGAGAAAAGGCAAGAAGCCCTAAACTAAAGAGAAAAACTGCACCCAGAATAAATAGTAAGCCTGATGCCAAGACACCAACAAAAAATTACAATCCACACCAAGAAACAAGAAGATATCACCCAGTTAAAGGAACAAGATAAGCTTCCAGATGACATAAAGGAGTTGAGACAACTAATCATAGATGTTCACACAAATCTTCTTGATAAATTCAATGAGATGGCTAAAGAAATTAAGGATATGAAGAAGACATTGGCTGAGCACAAAGAAGAATGTGAAAGCATACACAGAAAAATAGCAGATCTTGTGGGAATGAAAGGTGCAATAAATGAAATTAAAAATACACTGGAATTATATAATAGATTTGAAGAGGCAGAAGAAAGGATTGGTGAGCTTGAAGAAATGGCCTCAGAAAGTGAACATATAAAAGAACAGATGAAGAAAAGATTGGAAAAACTAGAACAAGGTCTCAGGGAACTAAATGACAGCAAGAGATGTACAAACATACATGCCATGGGTATCCCCAAAGGAGAAGAGAAGGGAAAAGGGGCAGAAGGAATATTTGAAGAAATAATGGTAGAAAATTTCCCAACGCCATTGAAAAACATATATATCCATGTCCAAGATGGATGACATACTCTAATCTGAAAAAAATCCAAATAGACCAACTCCAAGACACATACTAATCAGAATGCCAATGCCAAAGACAAAGAGAGAATTCTGAGAGTAGCAAAAGAAAAGGAATGCATAGCATATAAGGGATACCCAATAATATTAAGTGCTGATTTCTCACCAGAAACCATGGAGGCAAAAAGACAATGGTATGATAAAACTTCCAGCCAAGAATCTTATATCTGGCAAGATTGTCTTTCAAAAATGAGGGTGAGTTTAATATATTTACAAATAAACAGAGAGTTTGTAACCAACAGACCCACTTTGCAGGAAATACTAAAGGATGCGCTACAGCTTGAAAAGAAAAGACAGAAGAGAGAGGCCTGGAAAAGAGTCTAGAAAGAAGGTTATATCAATAAAAGTAATTAAAATTGTCAAAAGAGTGTTGAAAATAAAATATGACATAAAAGAGTGTTGAAAATAAAATATGACATAAAACCCAAATATTTAGGAATGAACTTAACCAAAGATGTAAAGCACTTGTATTCAGAACACTACAACTCATTGTTAAAAGAAATTTTAAAAAGTCCTAAATAATTGGAAGAACATTCCATGCTCACAGATTGGAAGACTAAATATCATTAAGATGTCAATTCTACTCAAATTGATATACAGACTCAATGCAATCCCGATAAAAATTCCACCAGCATTTTTTAAATAAATGGAAAACATGATTATCAAATTAATTTGGAAGGGTAATGGGTCCTGAATAGCCAGAAACATCTTAAAAAGGAAAAGAAGAGCTGAAGGACTCATTTCTGAACTTTAAATCAGATTACCAAGCTACAGTGGTAGAAACAGCATGGTACTGGCATAAAAACAGATACATAGACCAATGGAACTGAACTGATAGTTCAGAAATAGACCCTCACATCTATGGTCAAGTGATTTTTGACTAACCTTTCAAACCCACCCAACTCAGGAAGAACAGTACATTCAACAATTGGTGCTGAGAAAACTGGATAGCCATAACAAAAGAAGGAAAGAGGACCCCTATTTCACACCTTATACAAAAATTAACTCAAAATTAATTCAAAACCTAAATATAAAAGCAAGAACCATAAAGCTTCTAGAAGAAAATGTAGGAAAATATCTTCAAGACCTAGTGGTAGGTAGGAGGTGGATTCTTAAAGGAGATAAGAGGCAGACTGAGATGGACTACTGGTATTGTTTGTAGACATTGTAATTAGCTTTACTGTAAAAGTGTGGAAATGTACAGAGTTGATGTTAACACATTATAGTGAGTAACAGCTGGTTTATAAATGGGGATGTGGATGAAAATGGTAGTCTAGTATGTAAATGCCAATTGACAGAAAGTTAGAGAATAATCTAGGGACTGAAGAGCACAGTAAACCTAGAGTAGATGAGAATTGTGGTTGATGGAACAGATGCAAGAATGTCCTTTGTGAGCTAGAGCAGATGTACATCACTATTGCAGGGTGGTGGGAATGTGGAGAAGCATGGGAAAAATACAACTGGAGTGACCTATGGACTGTGCTTAACAGTAATAATGTAATATTCATGCATCTATGCCAAAGATATTCTGTTTTGATGATTGGGGAGTATTGAAGATGTGTGCCAAACGTATGCTATGGACCTAGTAGTGGTCAGAAGATGTCTCATAGCCTGTAGCAGATGTTCCACCACGGTATGGTGTGTTGATGGAGGGGTGTTGTTTGGGAATTCTGCACATGTGCACGATTGTTTTGTAAGTTTACTTCTGTCATAAAAATATATTTTAAAAATAATAATAGGGTGGGTTGGGGGGAAAAGACACCAATTAAGATAAGGACTATAACCAGCAGTAAGAGTTTGACAATATTCTTTCATAACTTGTAACAAATGTCTCACGACAGTGCAAGTTGTTGGTGG
>PVKH010014193.1:0-16572 GCA_004027955.1 Chaetophractus vellerosus
AAACAGTACCAGGGTTTGAGACAAGAGGCATGAGGAAGGGACTTGAGGTTAAATATCAAATGAGGGTATTAACTTTGAATTCAGGAGAGAACTGTTCTTAGGGGTGAACTTGGGCAGGTTCATGGAACTTTGAAGAATGGGCGGGATTTGGATAAGTGGATAATAAAGAACATTCTCAGCAAGGTGTGTGTGGTGGAAAGATACAAGGCATAGCATCCACAGCAACAATAGCAGTGCCTTGTGTTGACAGAGGATTTGCAGTTTTAAAAATGCATTGGTAAACATTGCCTCAAATCTCCTGAACAGGGTTGCTTGTTGTAAGGAACAAATAAGGAGAATCTGGTCATATGATATCCAGGGGAGACTTGGCATAGCCAGCCTGATTTTAATCATCAGTTATACTGGTGTTGTTACGCCCGATTTTAGATCCCCAGGCGCATGGATGAGACCACACCAACAATGCAAAAGCAAAAGGGAGCTTTATTTTCTAACTCGAGTTAGGATCCAGGCCTCCCGACAGTGGGTAATGTCATGGACCCCGACCCAAGGTCGTCACAGGATTTATAAGCAGTAACCAAGGACAAGGGTGAGCATATACATGTGTTCATAGTTGATAAGCAAGTCGCAAACTCCAAGAAGCTTTAGGTGGGAGGGTACCCACCCGATTTACTCAAAAAGCAATGACGCAAGTTTAGAGAAGCCTGGGATGGGAGGGGTTATCTGCGGCTCCAAGGACGGTAGCAGGCTTCTTGGGTTATTAGGAGACACTGAGGAGCGGGCTTTTTCGGGCTATCTGGAGACCTACATTCTTGAAGGGGGAAGGGCTCTAGGAATTAACTAAAGTCTTAATTAACTTTTTTTTTTTTTTAAAGATTTACTTATTTTATTACATATCTCCCCTCCCCCCCGCTGCGGCGACGTGCCGAGACTGGTCACTGCGCAGGCGCAGCTTTCCCTGCTTCTGCTTCCATTCACGGCCGGCTTTCAGTTCACGGGTGGCTGGCTGCGCTCCATTCGCAGGCGACCTGCCCTGCTCGTGGCGGCTTCTGCCTGTCCGTGGCAGCTTTTTGCCCTGCCCACAGCAGCTCTGGCCCGCCCATGTCTCAAGGCGGTCTGCCCGCTAGGAGAGGTCCCCGGGAACCGAACCTGGGGCCTCCCATGTGGTATGCCAGCGCCCTATCCACTGGGCTATCCAGCTGGCCCCTTAATTAACTTTTGATTAACTGAAGTCTTACAGTGTCTGCTTGGATCTGGACAACATGTGAGAGTAAAAAGATAGATAGGATTGGAATTTTAAATCTGAATTATTAAGAGAAAAGAAAGTGGGGAGCAGATGTAGCTCGAGTGGTTGAGCGCCCGCTTCCCATGTACAAGGTTCTGTGTTCGATCTCTGGTGCCTTTTAAAAACAAACAAACAAATGAAAAAAACAACTCTCATTGGGGAGCGGATGTAGCTCCGTGGTTGAGCACCTGCTTCCCATATATGAAGGCCTGGGTTCATTCCCTGTTACCTACTAAAAAAAAGAGGGGGGTGGAGTAAGAACTAGCCAGAAGACAGGTTTATCAAGTGTGAAGCTGGTAGTGGAAGGAGCCAGGGGACAATTAACGGTGACAGTTAACAGTCACTTCTGTGCAGCTGAGCTAGGAGGTCGAGCTGGGTCTTAGCCCGGGACCTTGCTGTAGACCCGTGGGTGGTACCTTGGTCCCCTGGAAGCCCCGGCTCCGAGCACACTGAGTAGCCTTCGGTAGAGAGTTCAGCGCTCCTGCTGACACATGTCTGTGGGATGAGGCAGGAAGGCTTCGCCCATATTTGGAGGCACCTTAATTTTACCCCCAGGGGATGTGTGTTTAAAAAGCAAACCTTAAATCCTAAGCCGTAGGTCCAGGTCAAAGTTCTGTTCGTTTTCAGTCATGTGCCAGAGATCCTCGACAGCATTTCTGATCGTCAGATTTCTCATCTGTAATATTGGAGCAATAATGCATCATTGGGTTGTTAAAAGGATTGAGTAAGATTATGTTCAGTGCTGTGTAAATTATAAATGTCATAGAAATGTGAGGGTTGTTAATGTTACCTAAAACTGTAGCCTCATGAGAATTATAGAAAGTTAGCATTTCTGAAACAAAGTAATTTTATAAAAATGTTTTAGACCTTCAGTTTTTCATTGGGGAGACTGGAAAATGTGACAGTTGGGAGAAGAGCTTGGCCAAAATCCTGCAGCTCTTTGGTGGCACGTGCAGGACTCCTGGCTGATTTTATCACACTTACATTCTTGCCACTCCTGTGATCTCTCCACCCTGTTCAGCTCCAGTGGAATCTAAGCACATAAAGGATGAGAGGTTGAATTCTAATGAAAGGAGAAACCAAAGACTGTCTGTTTAGCATTTATAGTATTTGTACTTTATTACAAATCCTATAAAATAATGGCGAAAGTTATATAAAGCCATAAACTTAAAAAAATATTTTCAAATAGTATTTTTTAGGAAAATTGAATAAAAGTGTCAATATGCAAATCTCTTCTTGCAGGCAAACTTACGTGCAGTTTCTGATCTTGTGTTGTGGTTTCCATTGATAAAAGAGTAGAAAATGACTGATACGCATTAAAAAATTTATCTTCAGTTAGTTAATAAATGATCTATATTCAAGAACTTCTTAACTAACATTGCGAACCCATCACAAACCTGGATTAACAGAATGGTATTTATTTATTTTTTTAATTAATTAATTTATTTATTTTTTAAAGATTTATTTATTTTATTACATATCTCCCCTTCCCCCCGCTGCGGCGACGTGCCGAGAGTGGTCACTGCGCAGGCGCGGCTTTCCCCGCTTGTGGGCGGTCTCTGCGTCCATTCACGGCCGGCTTTTAGTTCGCGGGTGGCTGGCTGCGCTCCATCCGCGTGCGACCTGCCCTGCCCGTGGCGGCTCTTGCCATGTCCGTGGCAGCTTCTTGCCCTGCCCACGACGGCTCCGGCCCGCCCATGGCGGCTTGCCATTCTCAAGGCGGTCTGCCCGCTAGGAGAGATCCCCGGGAATCGAACCCAGGGCCTCCCATGTGGTATGCCGGCGCCCTATCCTCTGGGCTATCGAGCCGGCCCAGCAGAATGGTATTTAAGTGTCAGCAAGTGAGAGGTTTTTTTCTTTTTTTTCTTTTTCTTTTTTTTCCTTTTTTACATCTTTTCAAATTATTTTTACAAACCCTTGTCGAGGGCTGACTTTCAATAGATTGCAGCAAGGGAGCTGCTCTGCTACGTACAAAAAAAGTGAGTTTTGTAAAATGCAATTTGTTATAAAAATGAGTCCAATAACTCCGAGGGCTTTATCTGGCCATATTTTTGTTTTTGCTTTCTTATGGTTTTTAGTCATTGTTTCCTTGTGCTTTCATCCTTCAGGGTATCTTCAAGAGGCCTACTTGTGGACGAAACAAGTTCTGAGCATCATGGAAAAGTCTCTGGTCTTGCTCCGAGAGGTGACGGACGGCTCCCTCTATGAAGGAGTCGCGTACGGCAGCTACACCACTAGATCACTCTTCCAGTATATGTTTCTCGTTCAGAGGCACTTTGGCATCAACCACTTTGGCCATCCGTGGCTTAAACAACACTTTGCGTTTATGTATAGAACCGTCCTGCCAGGTAGAGTGAGAAAGTCAGAAGTGGGAAAACACGAAACTATTGTAATTCTTTCTGATATTGAAAATGGGCCAGGTTAAGAAAAGAAATTTGGCCTGTATGTGAATTATACTGAGATTAAAGGTATTAAAAAAAAAAAAAAAAACAGAATTGAATTCAGGAGTTGCATATAGCCACAATATTTGGGGAGCTAACATGAGAATTGGTAATTTAGGTATTATGAGGCTTATAATGTAAAGCATAGTGGATCAAATGTAATTCCTAACCCCCACAGTCCTTGTATTTTTATAGACATATAAGCTTGGGTACATATACAGACTTATTTTCATGAAGTTAAACATTTAGGCTTATATGTCAGTTTTCTTTTATGTATAATCCCTATCAATCCTATTTTATTTTTTATTTTTTTCTTCCAAATGATACATACATGATTAAAAAAGAAAGATTACATCTACATATTTAAGTTGGAGCTTTACTGTTTTCTTTATGTGGTTGAAGTAGTTTATATAAAGTACAGAAAACTAACCAAGAAGCTATAAAACTTCTCATTTCTTGTTTTGTAGCTTTGCCATCTAACCTTGAACTGGCTTTTTAAAAAATGATTTATTAGTTTATTCATTTCTATAAGAGCTTTACAACTTTGCTTATTTCCAAAACATGTTCTAAGATGTTATAAAGAATTTAGGAGGTAAATTTTCCATCAGAATGGGTCCCTCCCTCCCCTTAGTGAAATGCCATTTTTATATGGAGATTCTAGGTCTACAACATAGAGCCTAGTATTTAAGTCCTTTTGCTCTGGTTGTATAGACATAGATTGGATAGACTCTCCATTATTGGATTAGTTATCCAAAAAGTACTGCAGAGGAAAAGAGCCATCTTAAGATTTGGTGTAGATTTACATGCAGAAACCTGTTGCTTTATTGCTTATTCTTAGGCATGCCGGAGAGGCCTGCTTTGCAGCTTATCTTGGTTAACAAGGGCCACCTAAAGGCGGGATCTTTAAAAAGTCCCAGCGCTTTGTAATTTGAGCTGAGGTCTGACAGCCATCCTTCTCTGGGCTTGGGTCATGTATGTGCCTATTTCCTAAGCTGGAAAAGACAATAGGAACACCTTTAAAAGGAGGATTTAAATATTGTATCAGTTAATTCAACAAACCTCTCTTGACTGCCTGTATGCCAAGCACTGCACTAAGCAGGGCATTCAAACGGAATAAAACTCGTCCTCTGTTTTTAAGGAACTGTCAGATTAGTAGAGGACTATGAAAATTACATTTTGTAATATTTACTTGGAAGAACATTTACTGAACTGTTAGAAGCAAAAACATTAATTAAATGAATACAGGTATGGTCATATTTTAAGACAGGATTCCATGTTAATGCAATCCGTAGTCAAATATAATTCTTTTTTTTTCTCTGCAATTGATGTTCTAATAATGATTATTCTCCTATCGCCCCTTCTTCCTCTTTTTCAAGTACACTTGGAGCATAGCCAATGTTACCTGTTTTTGTTTTCTTTCCCTTTTCCAATGACAATACCTGGCTTTTGATCCTGGCGCCTTCTGTCTTTTCTTTAACTTCCAGCAGTATGAACTGGCTTGGTCGTCTCTGGGAATTACTAACTTTTATTCCTATAGAAACTCATTTTCTCCTCACAACGTTATCTACAGTATAATTTCTACTTTATTAGAAGCCAAATTAAGACACTTTATGTAGTAAGATGAAGGATGAGTTGGTAGGAGAGCTAGCACTCATGCCAGGTTCAGAAACTCACCATGCAAAAGAGGGAGCCCATGTGAATACGTAAATACACTGTACCTGTACTAGCTTGACATTGGCAAATGAGGAAGGTGAGCGATAGACGGAAGCATTCATAGGTGCAGTGCTTTCATGACCAGTGACAAGCTGCCAGGTAACAAAGACAAACTTGCACACATGAATCACAGAAGAACTTCAGAGTGATTCTGATTAATCAGTCCAAGGATAGGGCATGGGCGTTGCGGTTTTATTTATTTTTATCTAAGACACTTGATGGGTTCTAATTTGTGACCAGTTTTAAAAATCATTGTTTAAACTTCTATTAATTCTTTCAAACATTCCTCCCCAGGGTTTCAAAGAACTGTGGCTATTGCCGACTCAAATTACAACTGGTTTTATGGTCCAGAAAGCCAATTAGTGTTCCTGGATAAATTTGTCATGCGTAACGGCAGTGGTAACTGGCTGGCTGACCGAATCAGAAGAAACCGTGTGATGGAAGGTCCAGGGACACCGTCCAAAGGGCAGCGCTGGTGCACTCTTCACACAGAATTTCTCTGGTAGGACACATCTGGGCTAGCTTTCAAGGGAGTGGTCCCCAGGGGGCACCATTCTTGCCTTGTGCTAGATTTTTAGCATTTAAAAAGAAGAACTAATCTAAAATACTTTCCTTTCCCTTCCCCATGCCATCATAGGACATGCAGCTTGAATTCAATTCCTATCACAGTATTTGAAACTCTGTTAGAAACATTTCCTTATATTTAAGATCTAATAACTGTAGTTTTTGTTCTCTTGTATGAGAGATTTCCTAGACTCACACTGTTTCATGGATAAGCATGTTTTGATTTATATCCTTTTTGAAATCATATAAAGAGAAAACCACAAAAGTTAGACTGGGTTATTCTGATTATCACACCAAGAAATAGAAGGTAGTAAAATGCTATGTTTTGATAAATGGAGCATTATAATCATCCAATAGCAAAGTCATTAATAAATTTTCAAAACTGTTTGACAACATACGACAGCTTTACTTTGATTAAAAAAAAAAAAAGCTTGTCTTTTTTTGCCTTAATCTCCTAAGCCCACAAGGAAAAGCTTGGGCCTCCTTTTTAGTTCTGCCAAATATATTGTTGGCATCCATTAAGTTAAAATCAAAATTACAGGGAACTGGTTAATCATTAATCCCTGATGTCTTTTCATGCTTTCGGAATTTGCATTCAACTCTAAAGTAAGCTTTCTGTGGTTTGACTCCTCCTTTTTCCAAAATTTATACAATTAGGGAGGAAATAATACTAGTTAAAGTGGTGACTATCTATAGTTTTAACCAACTTTTCTGAGGCATTTTCAGAGATGAACTAAATGTACTCATATGCCACCATTCCTGAGTTCTTTTAGGGGTATGAAATAATTACTAATGCTCAATTCACCCATAAATAAGCAACTGAGAGTTCTATAGCACTGGCTATAGGAGTCAGATTAATGCTAAGTCTAACTTGGTTTTACATCTTCCTTTAAAGGAATATTCAAACTGACCAAAAATTGAGGGAAAAAAAATGGCTAATTCAGTTTGTACCTTGATTTTTAAAAATCATATTAATTAAGTCAACATTATGCTGGACAAAAGTCAAGACACAATTTCTGATGTCCTGAAACTGAGACTCTAGTATAGTAGATGAGACAGCCAAAATCAAACACCAATAAAATTAACTCTGCAATAAGTAATTGATTCACTTTAGAAGAAAAGTATATGAGATAATACCTTTATCTGCCTCTCTTCCCTTGAGCAGCAAATCATATGAATCTTTCAAGTCATCCCAAACAAATAATCATCTCCATTATTAATTTTGGAGCATTTCTGATTCAAAATCCTGCGTTCTTAATCACTGAAAATTTAATGTGAATTATTATATCACTTTGATAATAAGCTACTTATTGTCCCAGGAGCATGGTGTCATCTATAGATTAAAGAAAAAAAACAAATCCTTGGAACTAGGCTGGGCAGTGGTAGCCTCTCTCCTATATTAGATGGTTTCCTGGAATTCTACCCATTTACCGTCTTAGATGCATTATTGGCAGTAAATTTTATATAATATGTTATGTTCTACTGCATTTTAATTAATTTTTTAGAGGAAAAATACACTACCAAAATTTCAGTAATAGTAGTTATTGCAGAACATTACTGCAGTACAACTCAAGGCTTATTAGAGTTCAGATCCTAACACGGGGTTCCCTAAAATAGGAGCCCTCAACTAGAAGTGTAGATGAAGCGCTTCAATCTATTAGTCCTGGTGGTTGGGGTGGCAGGCCTGAAACTGTCAAGTAAAGAAGGCCCATGTGGTGATTAGCAACAGAAACAATTTCAGGCTCAAACCCAAGACTTAGGGTTATAAAGCTGTACTCTTCTCCCATTCATCAAGTGTTTCCCCATGCATTCTCATTATCTGTGGGTGTTCTCAGAACTGTCCCTAATACAGTCTATACTGCCAGTGCTCTCGGGAGCACCTGTACATTGTTTCTTCCAGCCATATTGCCACGTGGCATCACAGTTTTGATGTGTTATTCTCACTTAAGCCAGAAAACCATTTAATTTTTTTAATCAATTTGTTCAGGTATGATGCCAGCTTGAAATCTGTTCCTCCTCCAGATTTTGGCACCCCTACATTGCATTATTTTGAAGACTGGGGTGTTGTGACTTACGGAAGTGCACTACCTGCAGAAATCAACAGATCTTTCCTTTCCTTCAAGTCAGGAAAACTTGGGGGACGTGCAATATATGACATTGTCCACAGAAACAAATATAAGGACTGGATCAAAGGCTGGAGAAATTTTAATGCAGGCCATGAGCATCCGGATCACAACTCGTTTACTTTTGCTCCCAATGGTGTGCCCTTCATTACTGAGGCCCTCTACGGGCCAAAGTACACCTTCTTCAACAATGTTTTGATGTTTTCCCCAGCTGTGTCAAAGAGCTGCTTTTCTCCCTGGGAGGGTCAGGTCACAGAAGACTGCTCCTCAAAATGGTCTAAATACAAGCATGACCTGGCAGCTAGCTGTCAAGGGAGAGTGATTGCAGCACTGGAGAAAAATGGGGTGGTTTTCATCCGAGGAGAAAGTGTGGGAGCTTATAACCCCCAGCTCAATCTCAAGAGCGTTCAGAGGAATCTGATCCTCCTGCATCCACAGCTTCTCCTCCTTGTGGACCAAATACACGTGGGAGAGGAAAGCCCCCTGGAGACAGCAGCAAGCTTCTTCCACAATGTGGATGTTCCTTTTGAGGAGACAGTGGTAGATGGGGTCCATGGAGCTTTCATCAGGCAACGTGATGGTCTCTATAAAATGTACTGGATGGATGATACTGGCTATAGCGAGAAAGCAACCTTTGCTTCAGTGACATACCCTCGGGGCTATCCCTACAATGGGACAAACTATGTGAATGTCACCGTGCACCTCCGGAGTCCCGTCACCAGAGCAGCGTACCTTTTCATAGGGCCATCTGTAAATGTTCAGAGCTTCAGTATCCGCGGGGACTCTCAGCAGCTGAATGTGTTCATAGCCACCAGCGAACATGCCTACGCAACCTACCTTTGGACGGGTGAGACCACGGGGCAGTCTGCCTTTGCACAAGTCATTGCGGATCGCCAGAAAATTCTCTTTGACCGGAGTTCAGCTCTCAGGAGCACCACTGTGCCTGAGGTGAAGGATTATGCTGCAATTGTGGACCAGAACCTGCAGCGTTTTAAACCGGTGTTCCAGCTGCTGGAGAAGCAGATCCTGTCCCGAGTCCGGAACACAGCCAGCTTTCGGAAGACTGCTGAGCGCCTGCTGAGATTTTCAGATAAGAGACAGACCGAGGAGGCCATCGACCGGATTTTTGCCATATCACAGCAACAGCAGCAGCAGCAAAGCAAGTCAAAGAAGAACCGGAGGGCAGGCAAACGGTATAAATTTGTGGATGCTGTCCCTGATATTTTTGCACAGATTGAAGTCAATGAGAAAAAGATTCGACAGAAAGCTCAGATTTTGGCACAGAAAGAACTGCCTGTAGATGAAGATGAAGAAATGAAAGACCTTTTAGATTTTGCAGATATAACATATGAGAAACACAAAAATGGTGGCTTGATGAAAGGCCAGTTTGGACAGGCACAGATGGCGATAACTACTCGCAGCAGAGCCCCGTCCCTGTCTGCTTCGTACACCAGACTGTTCCTGATTCTGAACATTGCGATTTTCTTTGTCATGTTGGCAATGCAATTGACTTATTTCCAGAGGGCCCAGAGCCTACATGGCCAAAGATGTCTTTATGCAGTCCTTCTGATAGATAGCTGTATTTTATTGTGGTTGTACTCTTCGTGTTCCCAGTCACAGTGTTAGCACTGATGCTCCAAGTTGCTTATCATTTTGTGATCACAAGAGTCTATGTGAAAAAAAATTTTTTTCATTGCCCTAGTTTGTTATTGGATTTTTTTTCCCTCCGATTCATTTTAACAGATTAAGGGGGAGAGATATTTTCAGACAAGGAAGCAGGGACATAGTGAAGTCAGATTTGGAGCAGGCAAGGAATTTTTCGAAGAATTAAGAGTAACTTGGTTGTCCCATGGTATTTCTGGAAGTGTTTTGCTTTGCTAATTTAGCAGTCCACTTAATACTACTCTTAGAAGAAACAAAAAGTCTGGTGTTAAGTGATGTTTTTCTTAAGAGAAAAAACGATTTACATGGAATTGGGTTTGATTAATATTAATTTAATGCTATTTAGCAATGTCCAGTTACTATTTTATAGAAAAGGCTGAAGCACACGGTCTAAGAAATACAATTATTTTTAATGGCATAGACATTGAAAAATAATTCCTGGTTATGGTGGAATCAGCTTCCTTGGAGAAGTAGTGCTTTAGTTAAAGTGAATATCAGCATCAGCTTATTGGCTTGCTATTCAGATAACACAGTAAAAATGAGGGCAGAAGAGCATTACAAACTTAAAATGTATGTCCAGTAAAAAACATTTATCTGGGAATGACTGTGTCCTTGATGACAGTGGTCTTGGCACACCTATAGTTGATTGCTTTTATCCAGTCATTGGTTGTTCAATAAGTAAAACAACTAAAGATAACTTAATTTTGTACTTTCTTTACATGGAAAACTGTTGTAGACCCATTGATTAAACTATTCACAATAAAATATTTTGTATCCTGAAGGTGGATTTCAATACCAAAGAAGATGAGGAAGCTAAAATTTGGATATGATTTTTATGTTTTTCAATTTTTTAAAAAACTTTCTTCAAATTTATTTTGTTAAATAAACTGATCCTAATTGTGCGTTTTCTAGGGTGTCTTTCTCCTTTGTTTGTTACATTCATTATGTATGTAAGTTTTTCTCAACCCTTTGAAGAGATGTTTATTTGGATATGCACTAATCAAATTTATAAAGTAGTGTTGGAATCAAAACAAGTCATTTCTCTGCTTATTTTACTTTTTTGTTGTTCAAACATTTAAAACAAAAGCAGACTTCTGATACGTAAGTAACACCACACTTAAAAACGTAAAATGTCCATAGTTATTTTCAGTCAAGCCCTCAGGAGATAACATATTCGTCAGTATAAGAAACTGATATACTTGAACTAATGAGTAAATAATCTTACATTGAGCCTTTTGAGTCTTTTACATGTTTCTCCCTTCAAAAGAGAAAATATGTTCAGCTCAAGTTTTAAAGTAAGGATGTAGTCACATTTATATATCTAAAAATAATAATGGTACTCTCTTCTCCTTTTTGTTCATAGAAATACAGTGTGTAACAAAAGCCACTAATACAAAGAAACAGTTGTGGGCACTTTTTGCAGCTGTAATTTCTAACGTTCTTACATAAAGAAAACCTAAGTTTGACTCTTAACTCTGCTTCACTCATACTTTCATACTTGGAATCTAGAAAATGACTTCTGAGGAAGTTTTTTTTTTTTTTTTTTCCTTTCATGTAAAAAAGTCTCTAGGGAGGATGTCATTACACACTGTTTGAAAGAATAATGTTTTCAAAAGAATAATGCTTCCGTTTGTCCTGCATGGATGCTCTTACTGGGATTTAAACTTGCTTTATGTGACAGGTTCTCCGTTTACTTAACCTCATTCGACATTCCCCTCTTCTACTCTTTCGCATTCAAAAGTCTGAATTGTCTGAAATGATCAAAGGAAATTTAAAAGGGAGAGAGAGAGAGAGAGAGAATTACTCTTTGAGGCTACCAGGCAAACCTGATCTCAGATCCAAAACTCAGACATACTTTCTAACATAGATGAAGAGTGGAAGTGAGTGCCAACTCAGCAGTCTTTTTGTTTCCATTAGGTTAAGGCAAAGCAATACATGAGGCAGCATAGCATGAGTCGGTCATAAAACATTTGCTCATTTTTAAAGTAATTAAAATATATGGTAAATCATGTATCTTTAAAAAAATGAATTACAATTGCATGTGTGGGTTTTTTCCCCCCTTCTCATGGACTCAGTATTCGTTTCTCTTAACAAGAAATTTCTGCAGGCAGTTGTTTATGTGGTTCAGATAAAAACTGCTGGAACAAATCACAGCTCTACATAATGAGACATGTTTCTATCAGGGATAGTGTATATGTGTGCAAAACTAAGGAACTCTTTGTATCGTCAAGATAGCCAGGCAATGTTAAATCTCCCTCAAAACTGAGTGATCAATGATAGAATCTGTTTCAGTGCTGCCCACTCTGAAAGCAGTGTTTCAAGTTCATTGGATAATATGTGAACTGTTGTTCAGGGGATTGGCAGGACTTTTGGTCCTCGCCTTAAAGAAAATTTGAAAACCATTACCATACAGAACTTACCTGGAGTTAGAAGTAGTGGAAGAGGCAAATTTGATTGTTTGTGATTAATCAGCTTAGAAACAGCCATGTTGTTTTTCATCTACTGTGAGAGAGCATTCTTTTGAGATCATTGCTGTAATTGTTAATAGAGTGAAGTCAAAGATCCTATTCTGGGACTACTTGAATAACTAAAATGTATTATATCACCTAGAATGTTGAATTAATTCTTCCACAAAGGCTTGAGTTGTAATTTTTTAAAAGTACCAAATGTTCTACAGTTACTAGAAGAGTTTTTAACAGAATATTGTGAATGCTTGATATGTTTTTAAAAGAAACATTTTCATCTGACTTATTCTTTCAAAAATTCTTGAAGTCCACAAGCCACCCACAAAGGAATCTGAAATTTCTCCCAATGTTAAGAAAAAGCAGTTACAAAATGTTATACTTATAGTATTTAACTTGAAGTTTAGTGCTATAAAAGGAAATTGAGGACATCTAATTGAGCCCCCTCAACCTGCAGATAAGGAAACAGAGGCTCAAGAGGTGAAGGGAGCTAGATCCTCTCCCTACAGGCTTATTCCTCTGCCTCTTTCCTTTCTGTTCACAAAGCCCATTGATTCGATTCTCTCCTCTTTAAGTCTGTGTTGAGAAGAGGGTAGTTCAGCAGTTTATTTAATGTACTGGCAAAGATGACATGTTTTTTTTAGCCATGTTTCAGCTAAATATCACTTTGTGCTATATCATGTCATTGAAACACACATTTTCAAGAAAGGGCTGAGAGAATTCATGTATTTATTCCACTGCATGGTCTAAATATTTAATTTTTGGTCATCTGTTTTAATAGACAGGCTCAAACTGTGAGACGTAGTCACAGGAATAAAAATGAATGAAGTTGTATTATGTCTTTCTTTTATGCTTTTTCTTGGGTATACAGTTTCCCCCTTTTTTTGTTTTTTTTTATTAATTTTTATAAACATATGATTGGAAAAGTAAAATAGTGCCAGTAGATTTATATTTTAAAAACATCCCTTGCCCCTGCCCTCTCCCTTCCCACTCTTGAGTTATCTGCTTCCCAGAGAAACCAATTTCTGTTATTTTAGCTGTTGCATCTACTTTTTGCTTGTTTGTTTATGTTAAGGTCTAAAGCTTCTACCACTGCAAAAGAAGATGTAGCTCACATCATCCACTCCCCTCTCCTTACAACTCTTTCCCCCCAGCCCACCCCCAACCTCTTAACAGAGCGATCATAATTTTTGGTTAGGTCAATATTCAGTATTTCTATTTTACGACTCTGTGAATATGACTCATAGGTTAGCCATGTGGAGCACTATCATATTTCCTTTCTTATACAACTTTGGTTTTCTCAGCTAATAATTACTTCATTTTTTTTTCATTTTCTTAGTTTTAAGCAATATTTTCATTTTATCCCTAATCTTTCCAACCAAAGTGTGATTCTCCCCATCTCTGTTTAAAAACAGTCACATCTGCCAGTTCCTTTTTTTTCTTGGAGCCAGCCCTGGCAGAGACCTCCTTTCCTCTGCACTTTTTTTCGTCAGATCTCCATTCTAGATCATTCTGAGGATTCTCTACGCCTCTTTTCTGTGTAAATCTTCTGTCTCCCGAGCCCCGTGTTTTCCTTTTTCATGGGTAAAGCCTCATATCGGTGGATCATATGCTCCTGAAGATTCCTGAGAAAGGGTGGGTAAGGAGTAATTATGTTGCCCCCTTCCATGTGTGGAAAAACTATTCTTTCCTTCACTGGATTCATCACTTAGCTGACACTTGTAGGTTGGAAATAATTTTTCCTCAGGATTATGAAGGCCTGGCTCCATGGCCTTCTGGTTTCTGGTATTGCTGTTGAAAAGTCTGTTTCAGGGTCTTCTCTTGGACAGAGCAGTTTACCAGAGAAACCCTCCATTCTCCTTCCTGGTTGGTTCAGGGGGGGTGCTGGGACAAAGCGTTACTTAGTAGGCCTAACTGCTTGTGTTCTCAAAGTCAAGTGGGAAAAGGGGGTTGGAGGTCTCACTATTTGAAAGACACTCATGTCTCCTCTCATTAAGGACGGCGCCTTACATCCAGAATCCCCTGCTCAGTCTCTCCCACCTCATCTTATGCTGGCTTCCCGTTGCATTTTGCCCACCGGTGGCTGTGTTTTCAGCTCTATGTGCTTCCCACTTTTAGAGGTACCTGCTGCTGATTCCTGAGCCTCCCTGCAGTTCTGCTGAGTAAACTGGATTGTTTCTGGTAACTCCCATTCCACCCTCTTGATGGCTTGGATTTGCCCTCCTGCCTAGTTACCATTCATCTATCTGCTTCCAGCTTCTACAGTCTTGTTATTTTCTCCATTCATTCATTCCACAGATATTTTTCGAGCACCCACTGTTGTGGTATTTAGAATACTATATGAGTGAAGAAAATAAAGATCCCTTGGAGCTGGCACATTAGCATAGTTTATACCAAAATTATATCATCTAGAAATTAACAGGTGCCACAAGGAAAGAAAAAGAGCAGGAGACTTGGAAGGCTATGATTGTAAATGGGTGGTCAGCATAGGCTTTATTGATGTCTCCATTCCCGTTCTCTGCTGTTTTAAAAATCCTTCTACTGACAATTTGGTGAGGTTTTAGGAAGGAGCCAGAATAAAATCCTATGATGTTGAGTCCAAGATGTATAGTTGGAAGTGTCATGTCACTTTTCATTTGAGCTGGCAAATGAGGATGACAACACATGTTTACTGAGCACCTCCCATGGACCAGGTACTCTTTTAGGAACCAGAGATGTGGAAGAGAACAACAACGAAAGCCTACCATGGAGTTTACATTCTAGTGTGGGTGGGTGGAGAGCCCATAAATAACAGCGTCAAGTAGTGATAAGTACTCCAAAGAGCAGAGCAAGGGAAAGGAGGATTGGGAGACGGTGAGCTGGTACTCTCCTATAAAAAGTGGTTTGGCATGTGATGACACTTGCACACAGAGAGAGTCATAGGAGCATCCAGGAGAAGAGCATTCCAAGGAGAGAGGGCAGCGATTACAAAGACCTGAGATGAGTATGTTTGGTGTGTTTCTGAAATAGGAGGCCAGTATGGCTAGAGCACGGTGCGAGGGGGAGAATGGTGGGAAGTGAGATCACATCATACATGTCCTCTTAGGTCAGAGCAAAGACTTGGATTTTGTGGTAAGAAGTCAGCCGGAAGAATGGAGTTGCAGTTAACTGAGATGGGGCAGACTGCAGCAGGAAAGTGGAGGGAGGGAGCCCAGGAACTTGTGTTGGCCATGCTAAATTTAAGATGCTTTCTAAACATCCATGTGGAGATGTACAGTCCTGGATTCCAGGGGCGAGCTCTGGCTGAAGACACAATTGGTTGTGCCTTCTTAAAGGTTAAATGGAAAATTCACTAAGAGGACAAAGGAATTCTGGGTAAATGGAATAGACAAGAAATACAAGTATGAAGAAGCAAGAGTCATTCAGAAATTCAACTGAGAGCTGGCGGGTCCGCGGGTCGCCCAGCGCGCCGGGGTTGCTAGGGATGGAGCTCCCGGGCTTGTAGGGGCCATGCCGCGCGGGCCCCGGGCCTGCCCCGCTCCGCGCCGGCATGGTGAACCTGGCGGCCATGGTGTGGCGCCGGCTTCTGCGGAAGAGGTGGGTGCTCGCCCTGGTCTTCGGGCTCTCGCTTGTCTACTTCCTCACCAGCACCTTCAAGCAGGAGGAGAGAGCAGTGAGAGATCGGAATCTTCTCCAGGTTCAAGACCATGATCAGCCCATTCCCTGGAAAGTGCAGTTTAACCTGGGCAATAGCAGTCGACCAGTCAATCAGTACCGTAACTCCATTCAAGGGAAGCACCTCATCACGGATGAACTAGGATACGTTTGTGAAAGGAAGGATTTGCTGGTGAATGGCTGCTGTCATGTCCACGTCCCCAGCACAAAGCAGTACTAGGGCGATGGCTGCTTGTCCAACGGCTGCTGCAGCGCCTATGAGTACTGTGTCTCCTGCTGCCTGCAGCCCAATAAGCAACTTCTGGAGCGCTTCCTCAACCGAGCAGCTGTGGCATTCCAGAACCTCTTCAAGGCCGTGGAAGATCACTTTGAATTGTGTTTGGCTAAATGCAGGACCTCGTCTCAGAGCGTGCAGCATGAGAACACCTATAGGGATCCCATAGCCAAGTATTGCTATGGTGAGAGCCCTCCAGAGCTCTTCCCTGCGTGATGGGCACAGAAGACTTAAAGCAAGGGTGAGAAGATGCCCTGCTGAAGAACTATCAGCCTGAAGCCAGACTTCAGCATTCAAGCTAGTACATTGGTCAGAGGACAAAAGCCTTGTGGGAATCTACTTCTCCTGTTGTACTCTCTGGCTTCACTCATTGCCCTGGCCTTACCAGTTGGAACTG